>BPLR01016635.1:0-52535 GCA_021605095.1 Caerostris extrusa | reverse complement strand
AATGGTTTCTCTTATTCTTAGCTCTTTTCTTTTTTTTCTTTCTTTTGGCGATATCTATAAACAATACGTTTGCAACGTTTTGTTTGAATCAAAAATTTTTGGATAATTCACTTAATGGCGGAGCATTTGGATCTGCAGTCATGGATTTTTGGCCCCTGGAAGGGCATAAAAGTACGGCAGTATCGTCAGCAGAAGCCATTAATCCACGTCAAAACACTCCAGTTTCGAATTTCGCTACCGTGAATAACTGGGCTATTAACCTTAGCTCAATTTCTGTAGTAAGGGTTTTTGTTTGTTTCTTTCTTTTACTTCTTCTTCCTTCCTCCCTGTGGTATCACAGCCTCACTGAAGCGTGCTAATGATCGTAAATCTCGTCTTTCTATTGCGATGGTATTATGATATCTTTGGGCTATTTTTAATGCGAAATAAGGGATGCTTATACGGTTATTTTAATACATTCACCTGAATAATAAAATAATGAGTTTATAGTAGACATTTGTTATTGTAGACACTTTTCAATATTGTTTTTACATTCTTTTTTTTTTTTTTTTTTTGTATGTTTTAGCAATATAAGGTTATGTTTTGATTGAATACTTTATTACCATGAAAGATAACCCATGCATTTTTCATCCAAGGATAGAACCGATATGCAATTTGAATTGATTGGTTTGGTTTGTGGCAATAAACTCTCTTTGGTCATCTTATTGCAGTTTCAGTTGAACTGGGAATTATAGTTTAACGTGGAACCACCTAACAAACATTCATGCCACATGCGATTCGAACCTAAGCCTGTGTACCAAAGGGATAGCCAGTGGCGTGGCATCATGGGCTTTTGTTTCTTTTCCATTTTTGCTTCTTTCTGTTACTTCTTTGTTCTTTACTCCCTGTGGTATCACATGTAGTCAAAAATTGTCATTAAATTCAAGTCATTACATTGATTGATTTAAATTAATTGATTCATCATGCAAATGAGAATCATCTGATTATAGTATCGGCCGTTTTTTCCCTAAAAGAACTAACTGTATCGCATTATGCAGCGTCGATAGCGTTCGTAATTCCCTCTCCATTCATCAAACCGAGTCGCACTGCATTGAAATCAGCTTGGCAGATTCATTACAATTTGGCGAATAATGGCGCGCCAGACATCAATGAATGCATTATTCCAAAGTCCCCCGATACAGGAAGCAGTAATTCATTTCGTCAGTCACAATGTCACACGCAGTTATTCGGATGCAATTTCCGACTCACGTTCAGCCAGCGGGATTATCCTGGGCCTGCAGAAATGGCTGATGGACACTCGAATCCATGGCCGCTTCCATTTTAAAACCAGTTTCAGCCACTTACCATTACGATGTTTGCAGAGCGTGGATAGGAGTACTCTGTGTGGGTTAAGACAGTGTTCATGTTACAGGAAATTATACTCTCTGCAAGTTGGTGGTGGTATTGATCACAATGAGCCAATAAATCATTTACATTGAATATGAAGGACGTTTATCAGTGCATTTAATCATACAAATTTATTAAGTAAAATTAGAATCAACATTTAAAAAGTACGAAATTGGATGTTAAAAATAAATGGAAAATGATTTTTTAAAAATAAAGTAAGACTTATAAGGGGCCTAGTATCTGTGTGACTAACGCTCGATGCCACAGATTTCGGATTCCCGTTGGTGTTATGGACGTTTGTAGGCGGTTCGGAAACCACTTCAAGCCGTAGGTTCTGGTCTAATATGACTATACAACGTAGGGCTGACAACCCCACCCCGTAAAAGAAAACATCTCTGTCTCGAAATCTGCCAGTAGGCAGACGGCCCATAGTCACTATGGGGCTGTTGCGCCAATGAAGAAGAAGAAGAGAGAATAGAATCCATGTATTTCATTTATTCGGAGTGGCAATTTCTATGTGAAAGGAATAATACGCCTATACTTACTTCTTTTGTTGTAGCAGAGAGTGTTTTGATGAAGCTATACATAGATATTTTATTTTCTTTAAGAAAAAGATCCATTCTACGCATATTTATATACGCGATCTACATGTCAATTATATCAAGCACAGAAATATTTATATATGTCTATGCTATAATTTATATGTCCCAAACAAACTTTCTAATTTAGATTAAAGTACAATTAAAACTTTTGATATTTAAAAGTCTGATTGCATTATCAGCCGTTTTCCATAAAAGAACTACTGCATCTCATTATGCATCGACGATGACATTCGTAATTCCCCCTCCATTCATCAAACCAGAGTGGCACTACATTAAAATCGGCAGATTCATTACAATTGAGCGAATAATGGCGCACTGGACTGACTTCAATGAATACATTATTCCAAAGTCCCCGATGCAGGAAGAGGCAATTCATTTCGTCAGTCACAATGTCATGCGCAGTTATTTGGATGCTATTCCCGACGCACGCTGCCACTGCAGGGAAATGGCTGATGAACATTCTGAATCAGTGGCCGCTTCCATTTTAAAACCGATTTCAGCCACATGTCCATTCCGATGTTTGCAAAGCGTGGATAGAAGTGCTCTATGTTGGATAGTGATGAGGCGGGTTAAGACAGTGTTCATATTACAGGAAATGATATTCTCCAACGAACTGGTAGTGGTATTGATCTCAACGGTCAAAAGGGTAACTAAATTATCTACATTGAATAAAAAGGACGTTTATCAGTACATTTAATCATACAAATTTATTTTTAAATGGATTTTATTGAGTAAGAAGTAAATTAATATTTAAAGTTCATAAAATAAAGTAAAATAGTGTAATAAAATCATAAAAATTGATGTTAAATATAAAAATAATGAAGGATTTTTTTAAATAAAGTACGTGACTTATAAGTGACCTGATGGCCTATTGACTGGGACTCGATGCCACAAGTTTCGGGCTCGAGTCCCGGCGGTGACATGGATATTTGTAGTGATACGGAATCCCCTTTAACCGTAGGATCGGGTTAATAGAACTGTTGTGAGTAGGGCTGAAAATCCCCCCACGCCGGCCTTGTCCCACTATGGGGCTGTTGGGCCAATGAAGAAGAATAATTAAACCCATGTCTTTCATTTTATTCCAGTTGGTAGTTATGTTAAATTAGTAATACGTCTGCTCACTTCTTTTATTATAGTAGATAATGTTTTGAAGCTACTATGCACAGGTGTTTATTGTCTGTAAGAAAAAGATCCACTCTATGCATAGACCAGAGAACTTGTCATTTGGCCATCAGGTCCCAAATATATAGCTTGAGAAGAAAAATTTCAGGAATTTCTTTGAATTTTCAGAATTGTTTCGTAACATGCTTACGCTTGCTGAATGAATTCCCTCAGGAAAAAAGCCAGAGGCGATACAGCGCCAACTCTAGTACAAAAATTATAGTTTAAAAAAAAAACTGAAAAACACGCTTTTAGAGTTAATCAAACTAAAAAGTAAAAAATATTTGTTAACATAAGAAGAAAATGAATGTCACTGTTCTAAAAGCGTGTGGTGCTCGATATCAGTCGTTATAATTTTCACTAGTTTCATTCCGAAATGCAGAGTTAGTTTTAAAATGTCATACAAAAAGCACCCCACGCTTTTAGAACAGTGACATTCATTTTCTCGTCAGTCATTTTATTCCTATGTTAACAATTATTTTTACTTTTTAGTTTGATTAACTCTAAAAAGTGTGTTTTTAGTGTTTTTAAACTGCAATATTTAAATGAGGTCCCGGTACGGATGACTGGAACTGTAGTTCATACAACAATTTAATTGTGAGTAAAACAAAGATTAAATGCGAATATGTTGAGCCAGCCAGATTCGAATATGGAATCTCCTGATCCGTAGTCACGTGCGTTATCCGTTGTGCCGCTGTCCCACGTAGGTTTGTATGTCTTAGGTACTTTTATTCTACATGGGTTAAATTGCTCTTCATAAGTTAAAAATAAAATCCCTCATCCTGACGATCCTAATCATGATGAGATAATAAACTAATCAAAATATTTTAGTGTCGTCGGTCCTTGATAAGTCTACAACATTTAAATTAAATCGGATCGCTTAAAGTAGGGCAAAATCGAGCCCAAAGAGTCAGTTACAAACAGACAGACATACAGGTGAAACTAATAAAAGCGTATTAAAAGGGTAGTAGATGTATATCCCACTTTTTTGCTCCTTTAAAATATAGTTTGGTTTGTCGCTCTACGTACGGTCATCTTGTGCACACTTTTGGCTAAACAGACCGGGACCTACAGTTTCAAGTGGATTCCGAACCACCAACAAACATCCAGGCCATCGCCAGGTTTCTACTGTGAAGCCTGTGATATAAACGACCTAGCCACACTCGGCCATCAGCCCCTTAAAAGTAGAGTGACGCACTCCATTATATAATTACTCAATGGTCTAAATAACAAGATCCATTTTTTTCTTATGCAGCTGGCAATATAGACCGTGATCTTTTATGCCATGAGGGGGCTGCACCGACGTTACTCACTTTGCACTAACCAGGGGCGCGTGTAACTTGAAGATAAGCCACGGACGTTGTGTAACAATGCCCCTGCAACGCTCTGCGATCCTATTAGGACCGGGACCTATGGTTTAAAGTGGATTCCGAACCACTTCAAACACCCATGGGACCCCGGGATTCGAACCCGATACCTGTGATACCGAGTGCCAGAGCGCTAGCCACTCGGCCATCAGGGCCAACAAGATCCATACGCCAAATATTGAAATCCAGTTTGGTTTTGGTTCTCTGTTGTCCATTTGAAATTAACAGACAGAAATTTTAGTCATAAAACTTTCATGTGGAAGATGCTATGAGAATCTAATGCATTCATGAAAATAACAGCTTTTACTTACTCTGACATCTGCATCTCTTTGTTGCCATGGAAACCAGATTTCACCTATTTTTCGGATTTTAAAGTTAGCATCTGCTCACTTCGCAGAAACCAGAATATAAATAAGAGTTTTCTCGACACTATCCAAACTGTACCCGCTTCGTTTCTATGGTGATAACCCTTCTTTAAATATAACTGGGGTATTCTTTTTATTGGCACATTCACTAGAATTTAGACATGACATATAAAAAAGGTTGGTTTTTTATTATCAAATCAGATCAGAAAATGGAAAAAAAAAAAAAATATTTTAGAAATGCATGTTAAAAGTATAATATTCTTTTTCAATAATTTTTCAAAATAAAAATATTTTGAATTTTATTAAAATATATTGTTAAAACATTTTCATAATTTAAGCTTCAAAATGAATGCAAAAAAAAATATATTTGAAAGTAGTATTTCATCTATGCTCTGTGCCACAGGTTTCTGCTTTTAGTCCTGCGGTGCCATGAATGATTGTAGTGGTTCGGAATCCACTTTAAACTGTATGTCCCGATCTAATATGACTGTAGAGCGTTGGGCGTAGGGGCTAACAACTTTACCTCGTAAAAAGAAAAGAGCCAAGTCAGACTTCTACCTACAGGCGCTCCATCACATCAGAAGCTGCCCCCTTTCCCTCCTTCCATGAGACCACACGGGTTCTTGGACTTGGTCTAGATGTTTCTGTTTATCAAGTGGGACAGGAAACAACACCATATCTAAAACTATACTTTATTTCCTTCATTAATAAATTTAATTGAATGGTTGAAAGATATCAATCTATTTGAAGGTGTACTTCAAATAGATGTTAACAAATTAAAAGCTGATTTTAAATCTAGCATTATTCTGTTTAATTATATTCTCTTTTATCAAAACTTAAATTCTGAACTCAATTGGTTATAAAGTTTTCCTAAAATTCAATAATAAACTTTTAAAAAAAGTTTCATATTTTTTTTTCTTGTAAAAATCAACTTTTTTTTTTTAATATTTAACATTAAAATGAATAAATGTGCTAATCTGCATTGTATATTAATGTAAAAAAAATCAATTGATGAAATTTTTGTTTCTAACAATGTCTAAAAATATTCTTAAATTTTTTGTTCTCTGATATGATATAATAAACTTTTAAAAAAAAAAATTTTTTTTTTTCTTTAGAAAAAAATATTTTTTTTCTTCTAAAAAAATCAATTTTTTTTATTTAACATTTAATATTAAAAAATTTTTTTCTTTAGAAAATATTTTTTTTTTACATTTTTTTTTTTCGTCTAAAAATCAATTTTTTTTATTATTTACCATTAAATTGAATAATCGTATTAACTTACATTGTCTATTAATGTAAAAAAATTAATTGATGAAATTTTTGTTTCCAACAATGTCTAAAAATCTTTCTTTAAAGTTTTTGTATCGCTGATATGATATAATAAACTCTTTAAAAAAATCTTTTTTTGTATTTTTTTTTTTTTTCTGAAAAAATTTTTTTACATTTTTTTTTTCTTCTAAAAATCAATATTTTTTATTATTTAACATTAAATTTAATAAACGTATTAACTTACATTGTCTGTTAATTAAAAAAAAAAAAAAAAATAATTGACGGAATTTTGCGTTTCCTACAATGTCTATGACTAATAATACTATTGTTTTCTACAATGTCTATGTCTAATAATACTACTGTTTTCTACAATGTCTATGTCTAATCACTTTAAAAAACATTCTTAAAGTTTTTTAATATTTTTATCAATCGTAATTTATATTACAGCAGTTCTATGTCATTAATATTAGCATCACTGAGTTGCACATTGACAAAAAAAAAAACCCGGTTACAGTATAAAGAAGAATTGTTGATGCCATACTTTATTCTAAAATTTATTTTTTACGATAGTTTCCAACAACTCCACACACTTTTAAATTGAACTTTTACGAAAACTTACTCGAGCAAAGAAAAAGACACCGTTGAAACATCTTGACAAATGAATTTACCAATATTTTGCAACAAGATGCAAAACAACTTTTTCACAAAAAATATTCACAATAAAAAACAGCATCAAAACAAAGCCATCTTTTGTGAAGGCCAGCTAGGAAAAAAAAAAAAAAAAAAAAGTTTTCCATTGTGACTGAAGTTCTTGTTGGAAGGCATCGGTTTCTCATTTGTATCAAGTAAAACATTCATCATGTTTTCAAAAATTATGGGGCATTTATAAAACGTCTTCAACAACTGAGTTGCATTTTTTTATTTTCGTCTATCTGTTTTCAAAAGTTCAGTTTTTCACATAGAAATAAGATAGGTTTTATATATAGTCAATGGATTGAAGATAAGAAGTAATAGAAATATTCAATTGTTGTGTAGACGCAGTTTTTTAAATTTTGAATACTATTCGTATGCTTTGGAATCGAAAGAAGCTTTCACAGAGATATTGGATTATTTTGATATAGCATATGTCTTTTCTTAGATTCCATAGTGTTATTAATAAAGCTAGTGATAAAAAAAAAAAGTTATATCGATTTTTTTATGCTGAAAATCTGAGAAATCTAACATATATGTTCTCGTTGTTTCTCTTGAAATATCGGCATACTGATTATGAGCCACCGACTATACAATAAATAGAAAACACAAAACGAGTAAAAATAAAATTATTCTCTTTAGTAATATATAGCAACACTACTGAAGTATATCGTATTGTTCCGCCATAAAATAAATATTGCTGTTCCCTAAAATTCTAAATTTAATTGATTATATAAAAATTTTCCTGATATTCAATAATAAAAATAAAATTCTTATTTATTTCTTTTTAAAAATTTTGAATTTTTTTTTTTCTTCTAAAATTCAACTTTGTTGGTTATTTAGCATTAAATTTATTTAATTTATTAACTTATATTGTCTATTAAAAGGAAAAAAATTAATCGCTAGTTCGTCACTCTACAGTCATTTCGTGCACACTTTAGGCTAATTAGACCGAAACCTACAATTTAACGTGTTTTCCGAACCTCCAACAAACATCTATACCATAGTCAGGATTCGAACCTGAAGCCTGTGGTCCCAAAAAGCCACAGCACTAGTCAGTTGGCCATCGTGTAGCAAATTAATTGATGAAATTTGTGTTGAATACAATGTCTATGACTAATAATGTCTTAAAAACATTTTTAAATATTTGTTCTTTGATAGGATTGTTCAGCTATGAAATATTTTAACAAACATAATTTATATCAGAAGAGATTTTTTTGTCATTACCATTAGTAGCACACAGTTGCACATTGACAAAAAAAATCGATTACAGTATAAAGAAGAATTGTTGATGCTCATACTTTATTTAAAAAAAAATTGTGGTAGTTTTCAACAACTCCATACACTTTTAAATTGAACTTTTACGAAAACTTCACTTGAGAAAAGAAGAAAACTCCGTTGAAACATCTTGACAAATGAATTTACAAATATTTTGCAACAAGATGCAAAAACAACTTTTCGCAAAAAATATTCACAATAAAAAACAGCATCAAAACAAAGCCATCTTTGTGTAAGGCAAGCTAGAGAAAAAAGATTTCCTTTGTGACTGAAGTTCTTGTTGAGAGACATCGGTTTCTCATTTGTATCAAGTAATGCATTCATCATGTTTTCAAAAAATTATGGGGCATTTTTAAACCTTCATCCTCTTCAACAACTGAGTTGCATTTTTGAACTTTTTTTTATCCATCTAACCGTTTTCAAAAGTTCACTTTTTCACATAGATAGGTTTTATATATAGTCAATGGATTGAAGATAAGAAATAATAGAAATATTCTACTGTTGTGTAGAAGCAGTTTTTAAAATTTTTTTGAATACTATTCGTATGCTTTGGAATCGGAAAAATCTTCAGAGAGATATTGAATTATTTTGATACAGAATATGTCTTTTCTTAGATTCGATAGCTAGCTTCTTAGATTCGATAGCTTTGATATATTAATAAAGCTAGTGTCATGAGAAAAGTTATTGATTTTTTTATGCTGAAAATCTGAAAAATCTAGCATATATTTTTCTTGTTGTTTTTCTCTTGCAATATCGGCATACGGATTATGAGACATCGACCATACAATAAATGGAAAACACAAAAAGAGTAAAAATAAAATTATTCTATATAATAATATATAGCAACACCACTGAAGTGTATCGTATTGTTGCTTCCTAAAATAATTTGAAAGGATATTTTATTTCAGGCAGAAATTTCAAAGATCAGAACATTTCATCTCGAATTTGCATTTGACATTGAAGAAATCAAAAACGCCCAACTCGTGGCTCAGTGGCAACATGCGCCGCAGGTAAGCTTTAGGGCTGAGGTTCAACGATTTGGCAGCTTTGTTGTAAACACTGTTTTCAAAAACAAAGAGACTCGATGGCGTTTGGGATATTCAGCATCTTGCCTCGTGAGTCAGTCAACTTGGTGGGAGTTTTCCAGGTTTTCTCCCATACGATATGTAGTTCCCTCTAAAGTCCTCCCGGAAGGCGCTGCCCATATTCTATAACGTCACATAGCCAAGTCAGACTTCTTCCTACGGGTGCTCCATCAAAGACCACAAGGGATGCAACATATAAGTTCAACGGCAAACAAAAGCATCTAAATTTTGATTTTCCTTTTTTAATATTAATCATTTATCCTGCAAAACGATCAAATTGGATATTTAAAGGGGCATACGTTACAATTTTTAAAGAGATACTCAAATGCAGGGTAGTCGCTCCTTAAAGTCCTCCCGGTAGGCGTTGACTTCCTTCTTCATCGTCACGGAGCCAAGTCTGATTTCTAATTACGGATGCTCCATAACATCAGAAGCTGTCCTTTTTGCCCTCCATCCTATTCATGGCCATCCAGATTACTCATGGGATTGTCGTCCCAAGCTGAAGAATATTGAGGATTAGACACAACACAACAGAAATTAAAACTACTTAGTCAGAAAGCTTAATAAAAACCGTTCTATTACAATAGTACAGAATGTACACTGCTGGCATGCTAAATGCAACACTAAAAGAGATAAAAGATATATATTTGATAAATAACTCAAAGTGCAAACATGAAATAATTGGAAATACGGCCCCTTCGAGTTAAGGAACACGGCTCGAGTTTTTTTTGTACTGACGTTTGTCCGTATATAACTTAAAAATACAATAGATAATTGTTACATAAATTGGGCTCATCGTAATTAACTCGATTTCTTCCACCATCCACAAACAAATTTATTAGAGCTAATTTTTATCAAAAGCATTTTTTTTTTGTATGACAAGAATAAAAAAAAATCTAATACATGTTAATCGCGTTTCTTTTTTTCTCTCTTCCTCCCACTTACTTTTAAATCATTATTTAAAAAGTGAGCAGTTTTTTTTTTTTTTATTCGTTTGAAACAAACGAATATCACATTCGAAAAACCATTTTTGTAAACGAATGTAAAGCATACTATTTGCAGTAGACTTTTTTTTTTAGTTAATTATTAATATTTTTGCTTTAAAAAAAATTTAAATTGGCTTTAAATATATTTCCTGTTAAATGTTAGGACAAAACCACCTCTTAATTATTTACTATTTCAATTAGTTTTCTTTATTTGGCACATTCACAATTTTAATAGGATTAATTTAATAATGTCTAGTTAATTATATTTAAAAAATAATTATGGTATGCTGTACTTCGTAAAGAATTAAATATACATTTCTCTAAAGAAAAGCATTTCTTTTTCACTTCTATTTTTATTTAGTTATTTTTATATGATAGTTATGCTTGATTCGTTGAATTCAAAACGTAATGAACTAATAATGGAATATATATATATATATATATATGTATATTAATTGCTCTTAATTTTCGTTTTACATTTCTATTTAAAATAAATATTAAAATAATTTTAGAATGAAGTTATCCTCAATTTAAAATGCATGCGTTTACTACAATGTACAAGGTGATTATAATTAAAGTCCCACTTTCAAAATGCTATAAAAAAGACAATGAGTTCAAATTTTAATTGAAGATACTTGAAGAAGGGGGAAACGGTACGGCATCCAAAAAAGTTCCAAAGTGTATTAATAGATGGCGCTGTAAGCGGCATAAAGAAAGTGAATTCGGTTGCCAGTGATATTTTAAATCGAAATGACAACGTATTTGACATGAATTACACATTAAATCAACTGTAGTGTTCAATGTGGTTGATTTTTCGGTTTTTTTTTAATGACTTCCAAGTCATTCAACAATTGTGACACTGTTAGTGGAAAGCCCATCCACCACGGCAAGGTCATACCTAATTGGAGGGAAAATCGGTGGAACTTTTTTTTTGATGCCATACCCTTCATCCCCTTCTTCAAATATCTTCAGTTCACATTTGAACTCATTGCGGCGAGTGGTTCTTTTTTTTTTACAGCATTTTTTTGAAAATGGGACTTTAATTATAATTACCCTGTATTTGATGCAAGGCGAATTGATGTATTTGAAGGCTGTGTGTAAAGCATTTTGCATCAGTATTCTGTTGAGAATTTTACCGTTTTTCTCCCATGCGACAAGCAAATGTGGAGCAGTTACCCTGAAAAGTTCTGCTGAAAATTTAGTGTTGTCCTCTTTTCATTGGCCGTCGGTTTTCGTGTCATGCATAAATGAAGCATGAGGCCCACTATGTTCAGCAAAAAAAACTTTTTAAATATGTAATTTAATAAAGAGCTCATAGTTCAATTAGTGTACAAGAAATAAAGTTCGATTTCCTCTCATGACGAGAGATGCAGTCGTTTCTTTGATAAACGCAGACTCTGTGGAGGTTTAAAAAGTTTCAAGCAGAGAAAATAATACCTGGTTGGAGCATTCTGGATTTTCTCTAATACGTCAGAAAAGCAATCCCAGAAGATATTTTACCAAACACGTAGAAAACAACGTTGGTCGACCAAAGTGGTGTTACTCAATATAAAGTAGTGAACTATTTAATCAGTTTCTGTCAAATAATGTTAAAAAATAATTCAACAAAAATTGGTAACTATACTAATAAAGGTTTGAGTTGTGGCTCTACAGTCATTTTGCTTTAGGCTAATTTGACCGGGACCTACTGTTTAACGTAAATTCCGGACCACGACAAACATCCATGCCACCGCCAGGATTCGAACCTGAAGCCTGGGATACACAAGGCCTGAGTTTTAAGCACAAGGGGCAATTTAAGGGCAAATTTTAAGCACAAATCAACAGTCAATTAACTATTAATTTGTGCTTAAAATTCGATCAATTAATCGCATTTTAAGCTGATTGAATATTAATTCTCCAAAGAGAATGAATAGAGCTGCTGTCATATAAGTACAAGGAAATTTGAAAAATCTACCTAGATTGCTCAAATTTTACAGTGCGTAAGTTACAGCAACGCTAAAATCTCCTTATCGGCGAATGTTGGAACTTTTTTTTGCTGAAGTCATTTCCTTCTCCTTCTCCTCCTACTTCTACAACACCACACCACATCAATATGCTTAGAGGTGAGTTGCCCCTTTTACAGTTCGGGAATGATGTGAGAGAGAAGTCTGATTGGACTCTGTGACGCTCTACGGTCATATTAGACCGGGGCCTACGGCATAGAGTGGATTCCGAACCACTACACTCCATGGCATCTCCCGGATTTAAACCCGAAATCTGTGGTACCGAGGGCCAGAGCGCTAGCCATTCGGCCCTCAGGTCCCAATGAAATCATCTCCTAGTGTCTTCCACAGTCTATATGTGAAATTTGATTTCATTTTGTTCATCAACTTTAGCTGCAGATGCCTCCAAGCAGGAAAAGTTTTTTTTTACCACCTATATTTTAAATTGTATACAGACAAACATCAAAAATTAATTACAAATGAAGAGAAAAGTGCGACCTTCAACCTCACAGAAACAATAATTGGCCACTACTGAGAAAGTTCAGTCAATATAAAGAAGGAGCTCGCTGATGCGCTTGAGTAGATTTTGCCAGATATACGAAAGGAGCAGTTACAAAAAAAAAAAAAAAAAAATTGAATCACTGTTGTACGCATTATTAATATTCTAACACTTATTCAAATTTCGTTTTGTTTTCTTTTTCTTTATTGTTAAAGTTAAACAAAATTAAAATAAAATTCATAATCAACATAAAATTTTTAATGAATTAGTCTAGTAATTAAAAACTGAACATTGTTTAAAGATTTAATATATTGTATCATGAATTATTTAAATCCCAAAATTAGGTGAATCAGAATTTTTAAATAAATCCTTATAATATTAATTAGCTTCAAAAAAAAGGAAAATTGGATTTAATTCTAGAATTATATTGTAAATTTTAATTAAAATTGGCAAAATTTTCTTTTGTATACTTGTATTTCGATTTTTCGATTCAATTAAAATAATAGATGCTTAGGAAATTCTTTATTAACATTTTATTGCTAAAAAATGAATGAAAAATATTACAGGAATTGGATTAAAAACTGAAACATAAATAAAAACTTGATTGTATTTTTCTCTTTTAATTTAAATTTCAATAGGACTTGATAAAATTTCCGAATCGAATTATATTTTATTCCCATGTCTCCTATTATTTATTCCATTTCTAAATAAAAAAAACATGCTTATTTTCTTAAGAATATAAATATAAAATTCCCCAAAAAAAGCTTTAAAGATAAAATATTTGAAAACGCTGATATAATTAATTTTCACATTTCAGTAAATTATACACCTCGTTACAGGAGACTGCACGTGAAGAAAAAAAAAGTGTTTTCTAACATTGTTATATCTTATTTCTAGTCGGTGAATGAAAGACTGGTCTATTTTAATTGGATTACAATTTCTCATTACCATTTTCCTGAAATTAATTAAGATGTTAAAAGTTCTCCATTATTTTTTTTTTTTTTTCAGTTTTTCCAGACTCTTTTCAACAGGTAAGCGTATTTTATTCTCCTGAAGACAAAATAGTCGACTATGAAAATCCCATTTTTACTTAATTAATGCCTTACTTAATAATACTAGAAGAACTTTATTTAAAATATTTCTGTAGAATTATAAATGTAAATTGAATTTCGAGAAATGTTTTGATTAATTAAGTTCAATTTGTGTATTTAAATTCATGTAAAAAATATTATATTTGAAAGATTGATTATTATTTGAAGATTAATTACTGTAATTTTTTTACTAGGATTTTGTCTTTGTCTCAACAAAATAATCTTTTAAGAAAACTTAATAGGTCATATTAATCAATAAATGTTAGTGAATCAAGTTATCTGAAGGAAATTCCATGCATTAATTATCTTATTAATAATTTTTACATTTTACTCATTTGGTTCAAACACATACAAAAGAGAAAATTAAAACTATTGCACAAAATAATAATTTAATTTAAGCATAATAAATAAAATTTAAGTCTTCTTTTCTTTTGCTCTTCATATTATAAATAAAATGTCTGTATATGAAATTTTTCTTTTTCTCTTTTGCTAGCTAAATCAGAAAGTGGCAAAAAATCGAAGAATATTAAATCGCACCACTGGGCACGATTGGCGTCAAATATTCTTTTCGCAGAAATTCTTTTCGCCAAAAATGCGCCAAGAAAAAGGTTGCTATTGTAAATAAAATGAATTACAAATACGAGAAATGTGGGTTGCCACAATGGGCGATTTATCGCTCAGTTGGAGCCACAAAAATGTCGCGAAAATCTTAATTTCCCGATTTTTGTGATTTGGCCTACATCATTTATGGCAGATTAAATAATTCGATGAATATTTAATAAAATTAAACGAAGGAAATCGTTGGCAGAATTAACAAATTAAAGTGTGATAATAAAATTGAAAACGCTGATTAATTAAAAATATAAATATTTAACAAAAAAAAAAAGTTGGGGAAAAGGAGAAAATGGTTGTAAGTTAGAATAATGGCACACATTTCACTAATGGGCTATGGGGGTCTCAAGCCACAACCTCCCCCCTTCCTTCCTTAGATGCGCCTCTACCTGTAATCAGTACATTTTCTTTCCTTTTCATAAATAGAACTTCAAGCATAAATTTAAAACACAAAAAACAATATAACGCATAAGCACTAAAATTTGTTACAAATAATTTATTTGTAATTAATAGCATATTATCACAGTTCCATAAGACTTAATTTTATTAATTATGATTAATGTGATAATTAATTAATTAATATCAAAACTTAAAATGAAGGGCCGGTATCAAAAAGGAAGTTGCAAGTTCAAATTTTGTTATATATGATGGGGGATCAAAAAGTTTCCATTTGAGGGCGTGCCTGCATATATAAATTAGCTCTTCGCCGATGCCGGTATATAAGCACAGATATCGAGACATGGGAATATTGTGCCATTCTTTTATTTCCGAAGTATGTGTGAAAAATGCTGAAACGTAATATTGACGACGTTAGTACCAAATTAGTACAAACAGGACCAACGTGCTTATTAATTTTAAGGATCCAGGTGTCTCCATCACTGTGGAACTATACTGCGAAGAGATTACGACGCGCAATTAAGGCGAAACGTCCGGGAATACTGCGAAATGGGGTGATTCTGCTTCATGATAAAGCACGTCCCCATCTCGCAAATGCCGTAACACAGAAGTTACACTTACTAAAAAGTGGGAGACACTCGAGCCCCACCTCACAATCCTTATCTCTCTCCATGTGATTTTTATGCATTCAGTCCCTTGAAAAAGTCCTTGAAAGGTCGACGGTTCCTGTCGGATCTAGAAGTGCAGCAGGCAGTTTTGGGTTTCTTCAAGCAGCAGAAAGAGGACTTTTACCAAAGGGGTATATTCAACCTAGTAAATGCCTAAATCCACAAAGCGATTTTGCGTGACTGGTATACAAAATCTTAGTCTGTACAGCCTTCGAAAGGAGACTCTTTGATCTCTTTTTTATTTAAAAACCATTGAAAATAAAAAATGAATAGACTAAGTGATTTGTTCGTTATAGTTAAAGCTATCAGATACTTTCTCCTCGTATGCCACAAATGTGAGATAATTCTCGAAAACAGTCTTGTAACAAAACATTTTTACAGTCTAAAGATTTGTTTTCTTATATCATAATGATAACACCCAAACGTTCCTCGGCTAGCTCAAATTTCTTTACACCAAGAGATTAAAATCTCATTTATTTCAACAGGAACGCTAAATGCTACATTAAGATGCAGTTCTTATAAGAAGAATGAAGGTCAACTACATAATATTTATTTTATAAAATGCAAAGCAATGACAACAAAGCAATGGTTACAACATAAAGCCTAAACTACAACTAACAAACTTTTACATTTTTAAAAAACGATGGATCACCACACGGAACACTTTGAACACACTTTGATCGCCCCTTATATTAAAAATATTATTGAAAATGGAGAAATGAATAGTTGTCACACGCCCAGAGTCAAGTTCACGCGATCTCCTACACTAGTCTCGCGGAAGTTCAGACTGAAATTAAAACAATTATCATGGGAAACCGAGCATTACCTCCTTCGCTCTGTTTACAAGTCACGACTCGTACTGGAAACAGTATCACTTTTCTTAGGCCTTCCTCTTTTCCTCAGAGGAGCAATTGAAATTATCTCTACGTCTGTAGAGAGGTTTTAGTGCTGAAACGTGATATTACTGTCCAAATTAGCAACCTCACATGACACTGGAGATCTTTAAGCGAGAATTACATAAATTGGGTAGAATTACATAATATTTTGGCATAAATTTGGATTTTTTTTTTTCTTTCTTTCTGTGTGCATTGCTAATTGGTTGCAAAACTACCCAAACCTTCTTACCAGGAGTAAAATAAAGTTTTTTAAGGTTTTGTCATAATAGATTTTTCTCTGATCTTGTTTTACTTCTACTCATTCCTTAACAGTCCTCCTCTGAGATCATGGTCAAGCGCTTTAAGTACGACGTGTTCTGAAGAACAAAGTTAATATTGTCTAACACTGCTTTTAGATAGTGAACACACATCATCAATTGTCCGCAATTCCCATCCAAATTGTAAATATGCTGCAGTATGTTCAGTGGTATATGACTTGGATGAGTTTACAGCAAAAAACGAATACTTGGCAATTTTGCTGACCAACGGTCAAGAATATCACCTACCAAAATTGTAAGACGAGGCGTTTTATGTCTCTATTTCTATCGACTGGATTCGCTTGCGGATGATATACTAGATTTAAAATGTGGTATTTCACAGAACAATATAAGCTCATTTTCCCACCGTAACGACAACAAAAGCGACTTCAAACAAAGTGAGCAGTCTCATACAAATTAATAGCAGTGTCCATGAAAGTGGGCCATTCATTTCATTTCTGACAAACAGCGGACAGTGATGATTTTAAATATTGCGTGAGGTTTATGTTGATCCCCAACTGGCAACACATGCTCTATTTTATTACTACTCTATGATGTAAACAGGTTTTAGCATTTTAATGTATATCTTCGTCGAGAGTAATTTTAAAACGAAAGATGTTTCTGAATAAATTGGACATGAGACGGAGTGTGGCCTTTGCGCCCGTGATTTATAACATTCATCGTCATCATTGGCGTAACAGCCCCATGATGGTCCAAGATCGTCTGCTTACTGGCAGATTCTGAAATAGATGTTTTCTTTTTACGGAATAGATTTGCCAGCCCTACTCTCAACGCTCTACAGTCATATTCGATAGGCACCTACGGTTTAAAGTGGATTCCAAACCATTACAAACATCCAGGAGTCGAACCCGAAACCTGGGACACCGAGCGCTAGTCACTCGGCCATCAGGTTCCGATCCATAACACTAACTTTCTAAATAAGAATCACAAACTGATTTTAGATGGATGTTTTTAAACTATAAAATACGAATTAAACATTTTATAGAAAGGAAAATACAACGGAATATTATATTTTTATCCTCTTTATTTTAAAAAAATAATAAATGAATTAAGTATAGAAAATTAACATCGGTTAAAAAGATATATAGAGATTGGAAAAAAAAAATTACATCTGATGCATTACCACGATCAACTCATTTTATTATATGAATAATAATAATAGCTAATAATAACAGCCATAACTTAAAATAATATTGTTTTTATAAAAATAAAAAATATTACAAAATGGTTGACGCGAAAGAAAACAAAATCAAGTACAATTTGAATTTAAAATTCTTCAATCATGTTTCTGAAATATAAATTATTAATTTTAGTACTTTAAGATAAAAAAAAAATGTTCATTTTATTTAATTGCATTCAATTTTTTAAATCAAGTTTCCAAGTTCCGAGAGAAATTTCTGTCAAAACATTTTCTCGAACGAAACAAATTATAATTCCTGATTAAATTTCAGGAATTATTATTACTTTTTTTATAAATTAATTTTAAAATCTGAACTCGTCATCTCATGCATTAAATGAATGTAAAAATGGGAAGCACGTAAACCTTGTTCATTTTCCTTCGTAAATTTTATTCCAAACTGCAATGCAAAAGATGCAAATTTTTGGAATGCAATTTTTCTCAAAAGATGATGTAATGAGTTTGAAGTGCGAAGAAAGCTTCAAAAATGGGCTAAAACGCTTATGAAGTGACATTTCAATTTACCAACGAACGCTATTTTAGACATTATTAAATTATGAAACAATTTGCATAATTTTTCCATTGCAGTTTCTGAACTATGTCATTTTATGAAGAAAAAAAAAAAGAAAACATATATACAAGAACTCAGTATTAAGTTAGGAACATCTATTAGTAGCTTTTTCATCATTGAAAAAATATTCGAGCATTTCTTGCATTTAAATAATTGATTTTTGTTCCGTCAAATACAAAAAAAAAAAAAAAAACACCACACGTGCAGCAATTAACTCCAAGGGTTTAAAAAAAAAAAAAACATTTTAACATTAACACATTTAATGTTAATGTTAATGTTAATGTTAACTCTGATGTTAATAATTTCAAACATAGAATTTAAATGACAAAATTTAGGAATCTATTTTATTTGGTGAACAACACAAATATATTTGGAATTAAAAATGTTATCATTAAACCCACGCATAAATTTGTTTTAAAATATTAAAATTAACTTAATAAGTAATATAAAAAAATAAATGTAAATTTCCTACTTTTTTTCACCCTATTGCAGAAAGTCCTTTATAAATAATTTTCATTCATTTTTTTTTTTATGTTAGAAAAATTCGCTCTTTCTCTCTCACTAATTTATTCCCATGTTTCAATGTCCCTTTTGTTCCCTCCTTGACTGAGAGTAGCAGAGTAGAACCCAGAATGAAAAAAGAATCTGAAAAAGAAATTTTTTTCCAGCGATCTACATGCTTCGCCACTGACGGTATTTATCCCTAAATTTATATCCTGCTAAATATCTTATATAAGAGAAATTTTTTCCCATATAAAACTAAAATTAATGAATTAAATTTAATTAATGAATTGATATTTGAAAAAACTGTATTAACATAGTGTCATACACTACAAGTTTAAAAAATGTATTTGAACTTGGAGTGGATGAATAAAAAGTATTTTATGAACGATTGAAAATTTGAACAAGATATATTAATATATAATAGGTGGGCTGAAAAGTAGGTGGGCTGAAAAAGTTCATAGGCAGCTGACACATAGATGGCGCATTTTTATCCAAATATTCATTCACGATATGTCCAACACGTTCCTTTGATATCTTTAGGGTCTCAGCTATCTCAATCAACTTCACTTTACGGTTATCAGAAATTATTTTGTGGACTTTTTTTTTTTGATGTTTTCGTCGGTAACAGCCACTTTGGGGCGTCCACTGCGTGCATCGTCCTCGGTACTCATTTCGCCTCGTTTAAATTTAGCAAACCACTTCTCTACGGTTGATTTTTCTGGTGCAAAGTCTGAATAATGTTTATCAAGTCAAGCCTTGGTTTCAACAGTATTTTTTTTCGCCAAAAAGCAATGCTTTATTAACACAGGAAATTCCTTTTTATCCATTTTTTCAAACTGACCAAAGTTGCTTCACTAAAAATGTTATAACTCGCATACTAATAGTGCAACTACTGTCAAATTTATACATGTGTCTTTTGAAGGTTAGGGCTAACTAAAAACATATGGATTTAATACTAGTAGCGCCATCTATGTGTCAGCCTACGAACTTTTCAACCCCTGTATTGATACCGAACCTATGTCTTATAAAAAAAAAAAAAACATGCCTTACTAATAAAAATAATTTCAAATAATGCATAATATAAAATTATGCATTATTTCAAATTATTTTGATTATGAGGAAGGCATAATTTTATAATATGCATTTTACATGAAATAATTGTTTACAGGTGTTTGATAGTGGGGTAATTGTTTTTTCATTACTCATTTCAAAATCCCTACATGAATAATTAAGTCCAATAGAAAAAGCACCAATTATAATGAAAAAATTACTAAATATAATAATTTTTGCTACATTGTCTCAAAAGATAATTATAATTTTTCTTAACATAATCAATTTTTCAACCAATGTTTTTCTAATGAATATACTATTTCATTTAATTAAGTATTCTGATCTATTATCTAAAAAAATAATTTTATTTTCCTAATAAAATAAACTGCTATTATGATTCAACTATATAAGCAAATTTATTAGGTCTGATATTTTTTTACACCATAGATTGGTACTGCCTTAATGTAAAATGTCTCATCTTTCCTAATTAGAAATTATATTTTACTACACAATATAAAAAGGACATATATTTGTTTCTCAAAAGGAAAAATTTAGATACTCACTTTTACTAGATACTGAAACAGATTGTACCTAATAGATACAATATTAATAACTCTAATTAACTGGCATCAAATTAGCTGGCAAAAAACAACTTTCTTATTAAGTGAATGCCATAAAAGTAATATATTTGATTTTAAAAATTTAATAACCATTCTACATGTAGAATGCATTTTTCTAATTATAGATACTATGTAGATATTTTTCTAATTTTGGTAGACACAAAAATAAAGATAATGAATTCAAAAATAAAAAAATTCAAAAAAAAATTTCAAAAAAAAAAAATTTTTAAATATTTCTTTTTATGCAATAACTTCCTTTTCTTTTCAAACACTACTTAAAATGTTCACAGGAAATTAATATTAAAATAAAAAAATATTGATATTCAATAAAATTTAAAATACATTATTATCTTTAATAGAAATTTTTTTATAAAATTTCATTCTTCTGATAAATTTTCCTTAACTTGGAAAATTAAAAGATAAATAATGAACCTTATAAAACCCATTTTTTACTGAAATAAGTACAGAGATATTTCCTTTTCAGTTTTTTTTTTTTTTTTACACATTAATAATTTAATTATGCAATTTAAAAAAATTATTTTTAAATGTTACAATGTCAGCTCATAAAACTTTTTTTCAGTGTCGTGGAAACGAAATGAAATTCAATGATTAGATGAAAATTCTTTTATTTCTTATATACAAGAGTTCAGAAAGAAATATGTTACAATAAAAGATTTGAATCACTACTAGATATGTTAATCACATCCCTTGATGGTAATGCAGTTAACTAACAAAAAATATCAAAAATATTCATATTCCGAGGAAAGTAATAAACATCTTTAAGCAGTCATACAAGTCAACAGAAAAATAAAATAAAAATACATACATACATATATATATATATAATTCACTTCTACCATAAAAAATAACAATTCACAAATTCTATAACGAATATAATACAAACATGGAACAAATTATTTATGCAAACACTTAGCACACTGAAAATCAAAAATCTGGCAGTGTTTTTTCTTAACACTAGATTTATAAAAAATTTTGCATCTATACCCAAAATGAAAATGTCTTCAAGAAATTGTCAACTAATAACATTTATTATTTCAACATTTTTTTTTTCTCAAAATTTAAAAATCGTCAAATTAATGGTCTTATTATTCAAGTGCAACAAAATTTAATGTAAAGTATGTCTAAGCTTACATCTTTCATAATTTTATACATTACGTTTTTAATAAGTTACATAATCAATCATGAAATTTCTTTTATTTTTCAAAATCATTTACAATTTAAATTAAAAATAACTGAAAGTGCACTTGTTTAAAAACTAGACGAAAAATTTAATAGAAATCAAATCTACAATTTTGAAAATATTTATATTTGTTTCAAAATTTTATACTCCATTAAAAAAAAAAAGTAAGAAATAAATATGATTAAAATTATGAACCAAAAATAATTAACGAACCAATTAAAATGAATCAATTACGAATTTGTGGCATCTTGTTTTATATTAACTGTATTTTTAATCTTCTATTATATTTTTGTGTAAATATTAGAAATAAATAAATTTCACACCTTTGTAGCTTTGTTTTCTTTAAAAAAAGAAACTATACAGTTACAATATGAATATATTGAGTTAGCAGCTAGATTAAAGTATATTTGTGACAAAATTACATGAAGGCACAATGTTTGCAAAGCTTTGAACGACATGCTAAAATCCATTTGTGTCGCTACATATTTCCTAAAGAAGCTTTCCAGTACATTTATCCTCTTTAAAAAGTATGCATATACAATCTGGATTTGTATTTTAATATTATTAGACAGAATATGACATAGTTTAAAAATAGAAATCTATTTCATACTAATAACTATATTAGCTAAACTTTTTACACAAATGGAGAAGTAGGATATATCAGAAATTTTCACATATATGTACATTTATTGCAAAAAAAAAAAAAAAAAAAAATCAAAATAGAAATCGATTTTTCTCCCTATTTGCAAAATTTGTATACTCTTGAAATATTTTATTTTTTCAATTCTTAACGTTATCATTATGAAAGCTAAATAAAATCAGCTGTAAAAACTTTTCAATCAAAAATTATGATACAAAAGCCATTATAATGAAATGAATGTAAAAAGACCTAACTATACAAGATCATTTAAACTATATATGAAAAAATTAACATTAAAAATGGTAAGAACGACACTTATTCAAGCAATTTCTTTTATTAAAAAAATTTTTTTTTTTTTTGGTATAATTAAAAATTAAATGTAAAAAATTGTATGATTTACATAATACGTTTTTTTCTTCTTTTGAATACAAATTCCATCTATGAAACAAAAATATTTCAAAGCTATGTGAAAAGTATTCATTCTTTTAGAATTATTGCAATTTTTGAAAAATATCAATGAATAGAAATAGAATGATAAAAAAATTGAATTTGACTAGAAATTCTGTAGAAACCTAACAAAGAAAATTAATGTAAATTTGAAAGTTGAAATATTGAAAATTTCAAAAATGTTCAAATGACAAGTATTGCATAAAAAGGAACAAAAAAAATACTTTAAATAGTAACATCTTCACAATTATGATTACATTTTATCACACATCTACCTCTTTACCTTTACCTTGAGGGGAGGGGGCTACAGTTTCAATTAAAAATTACATTAACTATGCAGATGAATCACAACTAAAAGTAATTTTTTTAAATTATATTCTTTGTAAAATATCGACATTTATTTTTAGAATTTAAATGTCAAATAGCATCTTGCTCAGTAGTCGATATTATTTCGCAAATTTGAATCATTTTTTTTTTTTTTACAACCCGATCCAAACTCTAAAAATAAATGTCTAAATTTACATAAATTGCCCAACTTGATAAATACATATGAATTTATATGTTGCAACTACATATCTCCATTTAATTTAAAATAAGAAAGGAAAAGAGAAAAAATTTATATAAACTGTTTTTTACAAGCTCATGAAGTTTTCCCACGATGTGAAAAAGGGAGCAGTGACAAATTAAAAATATAAAACTCTATTTTTGTATCCACAAGCACATAAATGTAATTTCTCTCAAATATTTTAAATGTTCAGTTAATTATTTTTAATTTTACAGAATCATTTTAAAGTTATGTCATAAAATAACTGAAAAAGATTCTCAGTATGCATTTTTATATATTGATAAGAAATGTTTTTATAAATTGATATTTGAATTATAAACTAATATATTCTATTTTAAACACTAATTAAGTACCTAATAATTGAAATGCAAAATATCAACTGATATTTGCAAAACAATATGCCAAACATTGAAAATAAAATTTTAATTATATCCTTTGTCAGAAAATTAATATACTTATAACCTAATAAATGTAAGAATTTTAATTATATCTAATTGAGATTCATAATTTTAGGAAACATTTTAAGTTTAGAAATAATTTACATTTCTAATTCAACATAAGAAAACAAACACTGAAATATTTATTAAAAAGTTGAATTTATTGTATGACTTTTCAATCTACAACAAAATTAAAAAAAAAAAAAAAAAAAAAAAAAAAAATTGACAAGAATCTTAAGAAAATTTATCATATTATAAAAAGTGCTTTTAATCTGCATGGAATGTACAAGAGCATTTATTTTGTATAGAAAGAATAAAAAAAAAAAAACTATTATAGTGCAACCCTTTTCCCTAAATGTTTTAGTAATTCAAATAAAGGAAAACATTTGCATACTTTCTTTGCATGATTCGAAATATAAAATATATACATATAAAGTCTATTTCATGTTTTTGACTCGATTTACCACAATCAAAATGGTTCGTTTAGATTTTGTTCATATCTCTATCAAACAAACCAGTGAGGCACCCTTACAGTGAAAACAGTCATTATTTGTTGACATGCATTCACTAAATGATTATGAACAGTGCAAAAGGAAAACAGTCTGAAATAAGGTTGTCAGCATACAGAAATCGTAACATTTATACCAAGATTTCCATTATCAGCAAAGATCTGAGCTATATTGGTATCAAAGACGAGACAGTCACTGCTCATTATAGCTGGGTAACTCCTTCCAGTATGCTACGAGGGGTAGCCTCCCACGTTAGTCGTCTTCGATTCCCATTTAGCTCCAATCTAAAATGAAATTAAATTGGAATTCAATTAAATAGTTTTTAAAATAAAATTATTAAAAAAAAAATTGCAAAACATGGATACGCAGACTTAAGAGAACAACGTTTCGTCAACTTCGGATGAATTTCCTTAGGGGTTAATCCATCCAAAACGACGAATTTTATGACCGCACGATATCTAAGTTTATAAATTTTAACGAAAAACACGCAAGACGTCTAATGCAAAAATTCGTATAAACAAACTAACTGAGAGAACAAGTTGAAACTTGTCATAGGAAGAAACATACATTTTTGCTGATTGGAGCGCAATCTCTGTGTCAGGCAGAGAACTTTTCACCTTACCCTCGTATGTAGAAGCGTTTTATTACATTTGCATTTACTAGTGGAACTACCATATTCAATATTTTATGTTCATTATTTTTCTTTATTTTCCACTTTAATGTTAGTTATTTACATGTGTTTTTTAAAACCACATTTTCAAGCATTTATTAACATTAAGCAGATTAACTTTTAACCAAATCACAATACAGAAGTAATAAATGTTTAAAACAAAAAAAATTTTCTATCGACATTTTTACACTAAGAATCCAAATGGTTTTGATAATAAAATAACAAAAATATACACTACTAGAAGTCAAACTCAAAATTACAATCCAACAAGAACAGTGACCAAAATAAACAAAGAAAATCACAAACGATATATCCGGCAATTGCTTACAAATGGAAAAAGGATTTTTCGTCTACTTTCCAAAACTTCGATCAGTTGGAAAGTGGAGACAAAATAGCGCATCCACACTGCACAAAACGGAAAACATTCTAAAACTGAGATTTACAATAATGGCAAGCATTGGGCGCGAAGCAAATGGAGTGTTACCTTTTCGGAATGCAATACATTTTTATTTATGAGGTAGTAGAAAGTCGGTCCGAGAAACGCCAGCATAAATAACAGCAGTAAGTGCTCACAATAAATAAATATGAGAAAAGCAAATAATAGCAGAATCAATAATAAGACTTCAGTCAAAGGAAGGAACATTTTTTTTTCTACTACCAGGACAAGGAAGTAGGACGCGTGTTTTCGTCTTTTTATAGAATAGTTTATACAGTAAAAGTGTTTTCTAAACAGACCTTGTTTAAACAGATGCTTCGAGACTCGTTTACATTTGACTAATTTTAAATGCGAATAATCTTAATAATAATAATAAAAAAAAGGTTTATGTTCATGTTTTCAACATAATCATAAGATGATGTAGTTATACTAATCAAATACGCTTATTTTTAGCTTGTATTATACAGATTAAAAAGAAATCAAACAGGTTTTGTTTTTTTTGTAATATGGTACAATAAAAATATTAAACATTAAATTTTTAATTTGGTACAAATATGACTATTACCGTATATAAGCCAAGAATTTTTAGACCTTTTTCTAAAAAACTAAATTAAGGGGTGAGCTTATATAGGATCGTCTAACTTCGCAAAAAAACGTATGTATTTTTCTTTTAGGTGGGCTCAAGAGATAAAAGCATGCAATATTTAGCAATTTATTACTTTAGTTTATATTTCTTATGTTTATGAAAATAAATTTATTTATACTGCTGGTTTGATATGAGATGGTTTGGTTTGTCCTCTACGGTCATCTTGTGCACATGAGGGCTAAACAGACCGGGACCTTTTAAAGTGGATTCCGAACCACACACAAACATCCATGCCACCACCAGGATTCGAACCTGAAGCCTAGGATACCAAAGACAGAGCGCTAGCCACTTGGCCACCATTTGATATGAAAGAAATTTGCACCCGACTAACAGAAAAGTACCAAAACGTACACCAAACATATACAGCATCGTAAATAATGAACATTACTACAAGATTTTTTTTTTTTTTCATTCCGGCTTATATACGAGTTTTGAACTCTTGATAAATTTTTTTTCAAATAAAACGCACTCTAGCCTTATACACGCACAGGTTTATACTACTGTGTCCAAAAGTAAGACCAATTTTCAATTTAAAATTCTCGGGGCTTATGGAATTTCAATTTTTTTTTTTTTTTTTTTTTTTTTTTTTTTTTTTTTTTTTTTTTTAGGTTGCTGGCACTGTCCTTGAAATATGTGTGACATTTCACGTCAAAATATTCATTAGTATTTGAGTTACGCTTGGCTTTGTGAGACGCTAAAACTGATTCTGGCGATTTTTGAAATGTCTGAATTAATTGAGCAAAGAACTTGCATTCAATTTTGTTTGAGGAAACGTATAGAATGTTGCAGAAGGCCTTCGGTGAGCATTCCTATATCGGAAAGAAATATTTAGAAGTGGTATAAATAGTTTAAAAGAGGCAGAGAACGCGTTGAAGACGAAGTGCCCTCTGTTCGACCATCAACCTCAACCGCCGAAGCTCTCGTCTAAAAAATTAAAGATTTGGTACTTGCAAACTGTCGATTTACAATTAGATCTATATTGGAATTTCAAAAGGGTCGGTCAATTCCATTTTGAACATGAAACACGTCAAATCTCGATTGGTATCGAAAACAATGAATGCGCCAGCTCACACTGCATTGATTTTTCGTGACTTTTTCGTCAAATATGAAACTCATATCGTTCCACAACCACCGTATTCACATCGTCCGACTTCTGGCTATTTCCTTAACTCAAAAGACCACTCCGGGGACACCGTTTTGAGTCGATTAAAGAGATTCAACGTGGATCGCCGCGCGCTTTGAAGGCCATCCTGCCGATGACCCTAAATGACTTTAGCATACATTGAGGGCTGGAAAAAATTGGCATAAGTGCATTGTGTCCAGAGGGGATTACTTTGAAGGCGATAAAATAAATTTGGAAGAAAAAATAAAGAGCTTTTGAAGAAAAAAAAATAATTGATCTTACTTTTTGAGCACAGTAGTATTCATAAATTTACCGTATTATATAACACACATACAAACAAGAAATATAATTTAGCATAGAGAAAATATACCAGTATAATAAAATATAAATTCATGAATAAAAAAAATTCAAATGTCTTAATAATTCATAACATGCAAAGCCTTAAAACAATTACACAGATACTGAAAGGCAATCTTTGTCACATGAAATCAATTTAAAATCAGTAAATAGCACAAATTATAATCTAGTTTTTAAGAATGTAAAAAGCTCAACAGCTTTTCACTAGAATAGAGCTATTTCACTAGAATTATTAATTTTCCTTTAATTCTGCCTTCGATTCACACAGTTTTGCTTTATGCCATCAAATTTTTGAGGATGTCACTTTTACAAATTTCATTAAAATGTGCAAACCGATAATTATTAATTAGTTATATTTCATACACATTTCTCATAAATTTCAAATGGTCCTAAATATTAAAAAAAGCTAAAAATCTGTTGAAATTTTTAAAAAATTTCTCGCTTCAGAGATACATGCCCTGTGCAAATATAAGAGTCAAATGAAACGAAGAATTTTGAAGTTACATATTGGCTTTCACTAGAAAGCCATGAACAATTCCATAATTTTCAAGAGCATGTAACTCAAATATTTACATATTGTAAGTATTGACAACACATGTTTCATATAAATGAAGCCACTTGACAAATAAACATTTATTCTAAAGAAAAGAATTTGTGATTTGAGAAGAGTTCAATTGGTGTTTTAAATAACTCATAATCTGATACTTATTACCTTTCATGGATTTCAAAAATCTTCCACCTGAACATTATCATATTCCCATAATAAAAAAGAAATTGTGCAAATTTTTATGGCCATGTAGTTAATAAAAAAATATTTAAAACTTAACTAACAAACTAAAAATTATTTAAATGCAAAAACATTAAATAACTAAAATTATTTTAAAAACACATTAGTATAGATATAATAACCTAAGAAGTATAACTAGACACTTAAAAAACTTTAACTTTCCAAAACAATTGTAAAAATTTGATTCATATTTCAAATTTTTTTTTACAATCAATACATCACAGCAATTAAGACTTTTTAGTTTATAATCATTAGTATGATCGTACACAAAATAAGACCTTAAATGAATCACCTAAGTTGGTGACTCATTTCAGAAAACTTATTATAGTACACTATAATTTTTGCAAAGATTAATTAATTTCTATAATTTAACTTTGTAAAAATTTGTTCTTTCACAAAGTTATTAAAATTGTGACAAGAGAAATAAAAACTTCACATGCTTATTGACAATAAATATACTGAAGACTGAAATAAAATTAGATGAATCGCACACCTAGCAATTATTGCATTAAAATGAATACCATAAAAGACACTAAGCTGTTAACTATTAGCAATACTATGATACGGTGTGTGAATATAAAAGAAATGTGATACATGTATATGCAGGTAGCAAAGTTAAATTAGAAAAATTTCAGTGAAGAATTTTTAGCTACAAAGTGCAAGTCTGTGTTAAGTTAATTATCCAACTCCCTGTACAAATTGCTTTGGGATAAAGTGATGATATACTTTAATCACACCATTATCTGCAAATGTAACAATTCACATTTTTGGACTGCATTTAATTATTGTAACAACATACCCAACATACATTTACTATCTAACCTTTATAACTAATCTACATTCTCCTTTTTCAAGTATATCTGGAGAGCAGAAAGTAATTATTTAATTGAGAAAAAGATGATAATTAAGTTTTGAAATGGCTGGTTGATTATTAAATTAGTGCATATAGTTTCAGATGTTGATATTGTAATTGCTTTTACATATTGCTTCTATTGGTAGTTATAATTAATAAGAATTAAATTAATTGACTCCTGAAAGCAATATAACTTTCTTTTCATACAAAAGAGGTCCTTTGTTAAGCATCCTATTTTATTGTATTTATTTTGTACAAATGAATAATATAATTACAAAGAAAGCTATAATGAAATCAGATGCTTGTTGGGAAAAAGATTAATTGAATGTACCATGAAATAATATCAGTAGTACAGTTTAATTGCTTGCAAGAAAATTAAAAGGCAAAATAAATTAAAAACAGCAAACTGTAACTAAAATGTTAAACTAGCAATTTTATGAATGAATAAAGCAGAGACATAGAAAGACTTGTAAAAAGCCATATATATACAAATTTTTACTATATATATAATGCAGAGAGAGAGAGAGAGAGAATATGATAACATGACATTAATTTAATAAGGGATATAGAATGTTGTTTGAATTTGAAATAACTATATATATATATATGGATCATGAATGTAATTTTAATATGGAACTGAACTCTCCTTTTTTTTTTTTTTTTTTAAACAAATGGATTAGAGCTTAAGAAATAAACATACAAAACATAACCTAGCTAGAAAACCACTCATTCAGGTCATCCTCACATAACTGAAAATTTTCAGTATCCCCCATATTGTAACAAATCGAAAATAAATAAAGTGTTTCTGATATTTACTTTTTTATCCCACCAGAATCATGTCCCATGAAATATTGAAAATATTTTTAATGAAATATCTGTTGTATGTTTTTTTAAACATATATGAATTTATTGCACAGTTGCCAAAAAAATAAAAATAAAGTCAGCCAGTTGTAATCTGTGCATTTCTAGTATAAAGGAAAAATGGATCAGAAATCTATGCTTGACACGCTTTGAAATCTTTTGTGCCTATCCAACAATTCTCAAAAAAAGAGGAAGTTGCCCATTTTATAAAAGTTATTAATAGTTAATAAATCATATTGAATGAATGATATAAAAACATTCCATTATGACAGGAAAATTAAAGCAAATACAAGTCATATTTAAGTGGTATATAATAAAAATTAAAATTCTTTCAGACAGAATTAGCAGAAACTTTACAAATCATAAGATTACCTTATATGAAAGAAAAGATATTTGCTTAAAAGAAAAAAAAAAATCTTAATACTAAATGACACCATTTGCATATCCAAATAAAATTTAATTGGTAAGTTTTTTTGGTTTTTTTTTCTTAATTTTCCCAATAAAAAATTTTTTAATTTAAGTGTTAAAAATAGTCTTTAATTAACTAATAAAATGAACATTCATAAGCAACTTTACTTAAATTTTAAAAATAAAATGAAACATTATCACTTGTAATATACATGCTTACTATAATGACTTGCAAAAATCATCTTTTATAATAAGACCAATTGTGTTTCACCTGATCTTTCAAAGAAATATTTTATTACATTTTTTTAAATTTATTTTATTTAAAAAAAAAAAAAAAATTTATTATAGATATAACAGTAAAATAAAAAGTTATCAAGAATTCTAAATTTTTGGTTCAAGAATACAGATAAATTTAGCAATTCAGAAAGATTAATTTAGAATCTAATAGCTAATGAATAAATTATGACCCTATTAGAATTAAGAATTTTAATAAAATTTGAATGTATGAAAGCATTATTAGAAGAGTTTAACCCAAAAATACATATTTTATATCAAAAGCAATTAGAAAATTTATTTTAACCTATCTTTTTAAAACTTTAATATTACCAATACTTTCTGTTTTTAGTATGCACAGCAGACTAATAGTAAATGACTTTTAATATTTTGTTTTAAATGTTGAAACATCAATTGAAACCATTAAAAATATTTTACATATAATTTTTTTAATAAGAATATACTCTAGCTCATCCATCTTTTGATAAATTTCACAACCTAAAAACATTTTTATTTCAATTACATATTTTACAAAAATAAAATGTAATAACTAATACATAACATTAAATACAATTATCAATTGACTAATTTTGAAAAATTATTTCATTTTCTTAATAATATTCATTTTTTTTTTTTTTTTTTTTTCATTTAAGAAGAATTTATATTAGAAAATATTTATAAGTTTCAACGTATTCATTAAATTTTAAGTAATTAAAAAAAATACCTTAAAAATAAAATGATAGATTTATGGAACATTTAATCTAAAAATTAAAGAACAATTATATTTTGAATTTGATTTTCCTGGTATTATTTTTTGAATTTCTTTTTTTTTTTTTCTCCCTTCTAATAAATGCCAATTTTACTCCTTAATAAAACAAATTTGAGGCTACTGATGAAAAGTAATTCAATATCAAAAATTCAAACAAAAACAAAAAACACAAACATTCTCATTCATCAATCAATTTTCTTTTAACCACCACAGGATGATAACCCGATATTCTCCCATTACAAATAGTTATGAAAGCAGCTGTTAGTAAAGCATAATTTGATAAATCCAAAATGATGGGATACAATCTTTGTAATTTATAAACTGTGTTATTAAGGAGATAAAAAATTAAAATCTAGAATTTATAGTACCAAAAATTCTCAGCATTTAACATGTTGCAAACAACTTCAGGCACAAACAGAAATAATTTTGGAAATCTTCCTGTTCACGAAGAAACCTTAAAATTTTTCATATTAAAAATTCTCATTAGTTGTAGCTTAAGCAGATTATTTTCATCAATGGAGGAGAGAAATACCATTATTATGTTTTACACACCTGTGGAGAAAAGTGTTAACAAACAGGTGTACAAATTGTTGTGTTCTTTTCTATTAAGGATTTTTTTGTGTGATAGCAGAAACTAAGATGTTCATTAAAAAATATAATTAATATATGGAATAATCTTGCAATAACTCATTTTTTATAATTTAGTTTAACAGGGGAAAATTTTCTGAGTTCTTATTTACATGATTTACTGGTTTCAAATGTAAGTACATTAATGTTAATAAAAAAAAAAACTTTTTTCATAAGTATAAATTTTTTTTTTTCCTTCACCTTAACTTTAACATAGCAGTAAGCAAACAAAATCTCTTTACTAAGCTTTAAAATCAATCAAGATATCCAACAATGAATATTAGCATACTATTTACAAAAACTTAGGAATATTTGACTGATAAGATAACAAGAAATATTTAATTTTAAATTAAATTAACCAAATATGTTTATGTATTAGTAAAGCAGAAGCAAGCACCAACCAAACCAACAGATAATGATCTATTAAAACTGGAGATGTAATATAAGACATCAACAGATTTGATCTGCTTCAGCTGATTTTGCAACTACAATAACAAGGAGTGCAGAATATCACATTCTTTTTAAATGATCCAGGCTTGAACACCTTAGGAAGAATTTACAGGAAAGAACCAACATTCCAAAATGTCAAATGACCATCAGCTTTTTCAATAAGAAGCCTGCCTTTTAAAACCTTTAATAAATTCTTACTTTAATGTTTCTTATACCCTTTTTTTTATCGCTTTTATATTGATTTATTCTTTAAAATCTTTCACTTATTTGAAATTTCGGAAAAAAAAATTATTTGATAATATATTACAATATATATAAGAATAGTATCAATAGCTAGTTAATCTTTCATAAATTAATTTGCTTTCCCTCTCCCATTTTAAATGAATTACAACACAATATTAGCAAACTTTAATAACAATACTATTTTTTTAATACAATGATGTTTAATTAATAGCTTATTTTCGAACATTTATAATTTTTACTCTTTTAACATCTTTCAAGTACTAAGTAAACATTAATTTCTCTATTCTATGGTTCATATATGTTTTCAACATGTAGTCAACATTATTAAGCTATAGATATGAATCATTTAACCAGGCTGAAAACCAAAAGTCAGTCTCTGTAGTTCAAATATGCAATCATATACCAATCTTCTTTTTCAATGGTGCAACAGCCCCCCATAGTGGGCCAAGGCCTTCTGACTACTGGCAGATTCAGAAACATGAGATGTTTTCTTTTTACAGGGTAAGGCTGTTAAGCCCTACACCCAACACTCTACAGATATTAGACAGGGAACTACTGTTTAAAATGGATTCTGAACCACTATAAACATCCATAGCACAGCCGAGATTCTAATCCGGGATGGGCAAACTACAGCCCGCGACAGAAATTTAATTTTGAATTTTTTTTTCCGAGGCAAATTGAAAGAAATATATATTTATATATTATATATCCATCTCCTTCTCTACATTGATTAAATATTATTTTTTTCTTCCTTTTTTTTTTTTCAAAAGACTGATAATCTTTTTACTTCCTCTATTTTTGTTCTACAAAACATAAATTGACTAAAAATAAATCGATTTTTAAACTAAAACTTAATCTATTTGTTGGGCAGCTAGCTAACAATGACTTGTCTCATTTCCTGAGGTTAAATTCAATACCCTCCCTCAGTAAATGAAGAGAATCTTAAGAATTATGAAGATGGCTTGAAAAAAAACTGCATTTTGAGTTCGAAAGTAGATTTCAAGATTTCAGTGCCATTCAAACAAAATTGGATATTTTTACCATGCCTTTCAACGTAAATTGTGAAACAGTGAGGTTAGATTTGCAGGTAGAATTAATTGAGTTGCAATCTAACAATCATCTCAAGCAGTTGTTTCTAAATATGCCAAAGTTACAGTTTTACAAATCATTATCGAAAGTAAATTTCCCAAATTTAATATGTCACGCCAGAAAATCAGTGCTATGTTTTCTTCATCTCATATATCATCATCATCATCTTTCTTCATCTCATATATGTGAGCAAGTGTTTTTAACTATGAACCTTAGAAAGAATTATTTCAGAAGTAGACTGACAGATGAGCATTTAGCCTCGTTCCTTAGAATCATACATCTCACTTCAAACCTCAATATAGGCAATTTTTAAAAATGAAATCGCAATTTTATTCATCTCATTAGCATCTTTAAATTTTAATATTTGTATATTGTTTTTAAAATTTTAGAAAAATTTATCTGGGCCCGCCATACTTTTTTTTTTTTTTTTTTTTGGCCTGTGACCTAAAAAGTTTGCCCATCCCTGCTCTAACCCAAAACCTGCGCTTGTCACTTGGCCATCAGGCCCCAAATATATATCAATACATCAAACTTTTTATTTTAAAATTTTTAATTCATATCTGAAGAATCCTGCATTTAAACAATTGCTTAAGGTTATTAATACAAAATTAAAAAATAATAAAATTTTCTTTTTTGCATACCTATGTATGATGTTTTCAGCTTGTTTCCTAGATCCAATTAGTTGCACAATTGCATCGAACTGCTGATGACGATCTACTTTTTTCTTTCTTTTTACGATGTCCTTTTTCTCGATTTTTAAATTATGATAATTATCTTCCACAATTTCAATCAATATAACTGGTTCTCAAACTTGCAATGGTTTTATAATTTTTTTTTCAAAATCGATACTAATATTTACAATGGTTTGGTACTTTTAGAAAGGTGCAAAGGAATAAAATATTTCATTTATGATTCAATAAAATATGTCATTCACAATAAATAATTAAAATATAGCAAAGCCAATGTCTGATAAAACAATAGAGACCAAAATCAGAATCTTTGTAGTTCAAATATGCAATTATATACCAACATATCAAACATTTTATTTTGAAATTTTTAGTTCATATCTGAAAATCCTTCATTTAAACATTTACTTAAGGTTATTAATACAAAATTTAAAAAAATAATGATATTTTCTTTCTTGCATACCTATATATGAAGTTTTCAGCTTGTTTTCTAGATCCAATGAGTTGCACAATAGCATAGAACTGCTGATGACCGTCTACTTTTTCTTGCTTTTCAAGTACCAGCATAAAATGATGACCAAAGCAAGATTGCATCATCACCCAATCTACAGCACCAGGAAGATTTATATCTGTAGCTAGGAACACAATATCTTCTCCTGAAAACAAATTAATAAAATAATAAAAATATTAAAAAATGCTGAAATCTGCTCGGCAAATTTGAACTTATCATACGTGAACATTCAAGAATGGATGAATATACTCAGGAATATGTCAATGTTTAATAATGCAAGAGATATATGAAGCAATTGATTGAAATACTATAAGAATGGCCAAATTCAATAGCCACATGAATATACCAATGTTGAATAGATCAAGAACTTCATGATGAATGAATTGTTCAAGAATCTCTATAAGAATATACAAAAGCAAGATAAATGTAGTCGTAAATGAAGAATTCTCTATTCTACAAGAAACATCACATTCAATAGCCCAAAGAATATATCAAAGTTTGAAAATGCTAAGCATAAATGAAGAATTCCAAATACAATAAGAAACTCAATAGGCATAAAAAAAATGCCAAAAAGTGATAAATAGGAAACTTCAAAAGAAGGAATTGATCAATGCACTATAAGTACTTATAGCCATTGGAAATACAAATGTTTAAGATCGCAATCCAGAACGTGAAAAGTGATTCAAAACCATACTACAAAACACTCCAATCATAATGCAAATTCTCCAAAAATTCCTGAAGACTGACATTATTCATGAAGCATTTCAAGAGTAAAGGGGCCCACAAAGTACCATTTTCTGCCAAAATTTGCAATGCAGTTTTATTTGCTTGGCCCTCACTTACAGATAATGTCACTGACTCCTAACCAGGACAATATCCTGTTCCCACAAGATAATAAAAATAAAGACTATTATAACACCAAAATAAAAATAAAATGGCATAACTTTTTAAAATAAAAACACACAAATTAATCAAAGCTTGTTCGAATTAATTGGAATACTTCTAAAGATACTAGCAGACATGACCGGCCATTACCCAGCATTAGTTAAATAATGTATTTTTACTTTGACAAATTCCATTTATAAAGAGAAAAAGAAAGAAATCCAGAAAACATACTCAACAAAAAATGTCAGAAAATTTGTTGGTCTAACACAATCTTTGATGTCTTTCAATTCTTTTTTAATGGTATAATAAATACTTTAATGTCTCTTTTTCAAATTTTGTATTTAAATATTTTGTATTTAAAAAAAAAAACACAATAAATTTAAAAACCTAAAATTAAATAGAAATAAACCAATGATCAAAAAATAAAAATTGAAACTAGCAATCATTTGGTTTTTAAGTTAATTGCTTTATATTAAATAATATTTAAAAACAATCAATATTTTGAAATAATAAAGATATATAAATATTCTTAAAAAATAATGTTAATAGAAATAGAAATTTAGAATGAAAAATTATTTTTAGTGTCTCACAAAAATTGAATACGTAAAATTCTAAAAAAATATGTAAAAAATAATTTAAATTTATTACAAATGTGATATTTTTCATACTTTGAAAAAATGTAAAAAAGAATATTCGTAATCTTAAATAAATCTTACAAATTTTTGTTAATTCTGATTTAGACTGGGATTAAATTTGTCTGTTTCATATCAATTTTTTATCATAATTAAGAAATTTTTTTATGTTCAGCTTACCACATTAAATGAAATTGTTTGCTATGAATGTTCACTTGTTTTATCTAATATTTACTCGTATAATTAGAATATCTTCAAGACTAAAATAAATAGGAATACTAAATTTAAAATTTACAAAGTAATTTTTCATTTGCTATACAATACACATTAAGCTTACATTTGTTGTTGTTATCATGTCCATGGATTTAAAATATTGTTATCAAAGTTAGATTAAGTCAAAAGTCTTCACGATAGCAGCCGCTAGAAAGCTTACATTTGTGTCAGAGAACTAAGAAATCTCTCTTCTATATATACAGCAAAGTCAATAAAATCGGTGAAAATCATATCACTAAACTTTAGTTAAGGTTATTTCCTATTGTATGCCAAATTTTAACTTCTAAATCATATTGATTTTAAACACCATATTAATATATAAATTAAAATGTGTCTACGATTCACTATAAACAAGATATTATATCTAAATTAATAAATCAACAGAGTTAAGGCATAGATTCAAGTCATTAAAAAAAATGAATACCTTGAAGTGTTGTTATGGATTTATGAATTGCCATCAAATGGGGCATCACTTGATCTAATGAGCCAAACCATTTACATTGAGCACCAGGGCAAGGACATGAATAAGGTCTGCAAAAAATAAATGAACCACGATGAATATCTTAGAATTCATCACATTTATCAATTTTAAAATAAATTTCATTAATACAAATTTCTAGACACATGCAGCAAAAGAATATAGAATAAATAAAAGGAAAAATATTCAAAATACTTTTATAAAATTGATAAAATTTTGCATATTTATTATATAATGGCTGACTTGTTGATTGGCATTGTACCTATTATAAGTGGAGCATAGCTAGGACTATAAAATATTGCATCGTTTTTTTTTATCATAATAGTAATCTATAGGGTGATTTAACACCATTTTATGTAAGTGTTACTAAGGTGGTTTTCTTTTATGCAAAAGATATACCACATATGGTAAATGTAAAACAGTATATAATTGAACATAATGGAAAAAAAATACTTATTTAATAATTTCAGTAGAAGGTAATAATATAACAATCTCTTCAAACATGTTAAATAGTAGAGTAAAATAAGTATTATTAATATTAACATTTTTAATGGAGAATTATGGATTTGACAAATAGCTATATACAAAAGAATTTTTCATAATGTAACAAAAATGTAAACATGCACTTCTTTATCAAAGTGTGTAATATATAATTACTATAACATTTAATGCCTTGAACTCATATTGATAATTTAAATACATCTTTATATTTGACATATATTAAATATAATGAATATACTCAGTTCAAATAATTATTAATTTTTATTACTATCATTATTATCTCTCAAAATATTTTACCAAATACAAAAAAAACTAAAATTTATGTTGATTCACGCATTTTCTATTAACAGAATTCAATTTGTATCCCATATCATTTGTACATATAAATTTTATGAGTAAAAGATTAAACTCATAAAGATGAATAAATTATTTTCTATAATTAATGGTCTAATGTTTCGCCAAAGTAATTCTCTCAGCTATATCTATGCACAGCTGGGAGTAATAGATAAAAAAAAAAAAAATAATTTCTGAAACATATACAAAAATAAAAAAATTCGCAGCATATTTTCTTCAGACATTAGACTGTTACAATATTTTAATAATGCTTTTTTTTTTTTTTTCCAAAGCATTTTCATATAAGAAAACAAAAAATTGCAAAAAATGGATCTTTTCAAGTCTTTATTATACTTTTTAAATTGATGCTAATGAATATTGTTGCATAATTTAATTACTAATCATCATTATAAATAAGATAGTATTTCTTTAACAATTTCCATATTGAGCTGTATTCACACAAATATTAAGGACATCAACAAATAATATGTTTATTCTAGTTTGATTGCCCCAGTGTTAAGTATATATAAAATTTCATCCGTTTCTTGGCGCAGGTTTTTCGAAAATTGCCTCTTTAACATTTGAAAAATCAGAATGGCACATTTTATTTCCAATAATGTTAAATACAAATGTGAAACCAATTCCTTTGTAATAGTTCAGGAGCAATAGTTTGTCTGGTTTCTTTCTCTTCCAATGACAGTATATAAGGAAAAAAATTTATTTTTGTAATCCCAATTTCTTTTTGTAAACTTTGAAGATCCACATCCTTATTCAATTCAGCTCTTCTGATGTGCTCAACACAACTGTTTTAGTATGTACGCATCCAGCTTTACACTATTCCTATATACAGCTTTATACATCTATATATATATATATATATATATATATATATATATATATATATATACAGCTTTATACATCTATACATATATATATATATATATATATACACACACACACAGCAGTATGTAATAAGAAGGGGATTGGCCAGAAACTTTAGTACCATAAAAGGACACAGATTCTCAATAATACCTATTACCGTACATTTGATATATCATTACATGCTTCACTAGGAGTTTTTCTACCTTAAGATAGAACTTCATATTGAGTGTGTTTCTGGAATCTGTGTCCATTATATTATTCATGTAATTTCCAATGCACTAATAATCGGATACTAAACAAAACCTGCCAATTCACGAGCCATGAAATACTTTCTGAGCTCATCTTTATTCACAACACATCCTAGATGGCTGAATAACACCATTTCTTGAGTTTGAATACAAGACAAACAATTAAAATAATCAATTATGGAATTTTTTTTAGCAAAAGTTATATTTGGAATTCTTTTTTGGAATGCATGATTATTAATGAATTCATCTATTAAATTGATACAAATAAAGTATTTAATATTTAAGATAATAAATACCTGAATTCACAAAGTTCTTCATGATCTGCTTTTTCTGTATGCATCAACTGTTGTTTGCAACCATTTTGACAATATTTACAAGGAAAGAACACGGTTGTGGCAACTTTTTCCATTGCTAAATTTCTAATATTACCTGAAATATCAAATATTAAATTTTTATAAAAAAATTTATTCAAATGCAATTTTACAGTGAAAATTTAGCATAAACATAATAAAGGAAATTTAAAAACTAAGTAGGAACATTATCTAGGATGTTATTAAATCCAGCAATTTCAGAATAAGAACATATTTTACATAAATAAGGATTTATATCTGATAATCTAAAATTTCAATTTTTATCTGATAACTTATCTATAGTTAGAACAATCACACTGTATTACCAGCACAAATTGAAAGTAATTTTTTTTAATTTAAAAAATATTTTCTTCAAATTTGCCTAGTAATAAGTTATTTAGTGTAGTTTATTTACATTCTTATTGAATTTTCTTTTTTTAAATAAGTTACATTAAATCTATCATGCATTTTTTTTCCTCCAAAAGCAATATTAAATTATTACAAAAAGTAAGTTTTATTTAAACATATTAATATTTCAATTTTCAGCACAATTTTGAGGGATTCTTGATGTCATTGTTCAATGAATTATTTAGTTATTTTACCTATAGGCCCTCGGCAACTAGGACAACAAGTTAATTTATGACGACAAGCAGCACAAACTAGATGCCCATTTTGACATTGTAGTATAGGAGGTAAAACATAATCAAAGCAGACTGGGCATTCAAACAAACTTGCTAAGTCTGCTGCAGCATTACTAGCGGTACCAGATGAACCTGCATGGTTTGAACCATGTGATCCAGCTGTAATACAAAAGAAAACCAAGAAAAAGTTTAGCAATTGACATATACACAAAAATATATTTGAAAATGTTGAAATACATAAATATCCAAAACAAAAAATTAAGAAAATTTTGAATAATGGTTGAATTATTATTCAAGTAAATGTAATATTAGAAACTAAATTAACTTTATTATATCTAATATCATAAAAATAATTTTTATTATGTAATAGTTAATTTTAAACCAGTTAAATTATCTATTTTTTGTCAGCTGCTGAATACCATGTAACATAGAAGGTTAATCGGTTTGATTATTTTCACAGAATTAATAAAATATGTAACAGACATGTATTATAAAAATAATAAGTATTGCTGTACATAACCCTCACTGATCACTGAAAAAAATCTTCAAACTATAAAATGGTTCAAAAAAATCATTAATCTTAAATAAATGGATAAATGATTATGTGTCTGTTTAATACAAAAATAACTTGCAATGCAGACACTAAGTAAATGATGAAACTAAAGTAACCCTTTCAATGTTAAAAAAAAGCTGTCAGTTTTTGTGTGTGTGTGTGTGTGTCATAAAGTATGTATTACCAAAACATCCAATTATGATACATTTGTAACATTTTATTTTTAAGAATTATTTACAATTTTACGAAGAATATTTCATTTACTTCATCAAAAAGTTAATTATACTAAATTATAGCACAAAATTTATTATATTTAAATTGCATATCAAGTAAGGTAATAGAGAAGAAATAGTCACTTGTAATATATGCTAAAACTAATATTTAACACATATTAAGTATAATATATTATATTTTATAATAAACGATTTCAACTATTAATTCCCAAAAGCATTATTTAAAAATATTTCAAATGATTAATTAATTATAATATATTTAATGAATCAACCAGATTTTCAATATATAAATTCCTCTATTATGTAAAACAGTATCCGCATACATGCAACATTTATAACTTCATCTATTTCTTTGCATAATTTTAATTACACAATGAAGAAAAAATTTCCGAATGCTACTGTCATTCAGAAACTCACTCGAAACCCATTGAAACAACTTAATGACAGTTTACTAATACTGAATGAAATTAATTTCATCATTTTAATGATATTCTGGATTTTACAATTTTATTTTAAATATCTTATTTCTCATTTAAACAGGCTTTTCCAACTGCAGAGACATTGAAAATTACCGAAGTTTCATCTAAAAGTATAATTATTTAGCCACTAAAATTAAATAATTAAGATGGGCACTTTTCTGTAAATCCACAAAAAAACAATACAATTAAAGTGAATATTAAATTTATAATAATAAGACGTATTTAATTTTTCTCCAGCATTTTGCTGTTGTTCATCACTGTATTCATTTTGCTGTATTCAACAACAACAAAAAAAAAAAAAAGAATATTAAAGTAAATGATATCTAGTTATTTTATGTTGATGTTCCTAGATGTTTCAAAACAAATTTTACAACATAGGGAATTTTATATAGTGAACAACCATTTTACAAGATATATTGATTGATATTAATTGTCATTTTTTCAACACAGATTTAAATTCTACATCTATCTATTCAAAAGAAAATATTTATATAAATTCAAAATATATAGATAATAACAGTTTCACTCTTCACAGAAGAATAGTAAGCCTTCTGAAAAAAATGCAACTGAAGTATAGATGTATTGGATCGAAAATGCTTCATCGTTTAGCTATGTGCCAGTTGTAAGCTGAAAAGAACAAAATTACAACAGTTGAGTAAAGGTATTAATTTCATAATCAATACAAAACACTTAACTTAAGCATATTGTGTTTTTGCACTACATTCATAATTGGCGAGATGATCTTTAGCATGTTAGAAAAAAAAAAAATTCGACTAACACATGAATAATAGTTTTCATTTCAAATAAAACAATTTATGACTGGAGAAATTAATATGAGCATGATTTTGTTCTAGGAAATTTACTGACAATTCACTTCTTACTATGAGACTGATAAAATGAACATATTAAAATGATGCTTACTTTATTCATAAAATCTTGGCATAAGCTTATAAAATTTTTAACAAACATTCTTAATATGCATATAATTAAAAATTATAATTTTTTTACAAAATTTAGATACTAAATTTTGATAACTTTAAAATAAATTTTTTTTTTTTTTTGTTACAAAATTTACAACAAAAAATCTTCAAATTAAAAATATATCAAGCATTTTAGTCAATTCAGTAGTCTGAATGAGGCGTGGCAGATATCTACACTGCTGGGCCTAAATAGTTGTATTTACCTACTGATATTCAGGGAAATTATTCGAAAGAATTCTCACATTTTTTTTTCTTCTGACTGATAATTAATGGGCTGTATTGACCTGATATTTCAGGGAAATTATTCAAAAAAAGAATTCTCACATTTTTTCTTTTTACTGACTGATCATCAATGAGCTAATGTTACAAGTTCTTATTCTTTTCACTCCTATATATCAAGAGCAACTACAATTTTAAAGATATCTACAAAACTTAAGTTTGCAATTGTTAATTTATAATTACTATTATTTTAGCATTGCAGAGTTCAAAAGAAATGACAGAAAAACCCAGTGTGAAGAAGGAAGAAAAAATACACAGCAATACTCCAATTTCTAGAATCAATACTTCTAGAAATACACAGGATAAAGATAAATTTCAGCCTAACTGATTTTGATCGCAGGTGCAAAAAAAAAAAAAAAAAACCTCTGTAGCCCTAAATGCACTAATAAAAGCAGGTTTCCAGTTCTTTCTTTTTTTTAGCATTTCAAATTATTAACTGTTCATTTATGAAATTTGTAATCTTTCTTCATTTGATGTACATGTAATAAATATTTAAGATCCATAGTAAAAATTAAAATATAATCAAATTAGAAATATATATATGCATTGCTTTATATACATAACTATAAATATTAATGAAATTTTATGAGAATTCAATTCACTATGCTTATTGAAACAAAAATCAAAATTGAGATAAAAGGGGAGGTTAAAATATAAAAAGAAATTTTTATATATTACTAATTATAGCTTAATTTGAAACAATCAGTATCCAAAAATTGTGTCAAATTCCCTACTGAATATCGTTAAATGCTAATACCTAATAGGTTTACATGCCTAAAAAAGATGCTTATAGGACAAGAAAAATATATATGAACAACAGTAATTTATAATGAGACAAATAGAAAAATCCAGAATTTAATATCTACAGTGAATAGTAATTATAGATCAAATATGCAGTAAACAAAAATTATTCATATAATTAGATACAATTGAGAAATATATACAAGATGAACAATTTACTATAGATTTAAAAGAAAATCAAACTGTAAGCAAATATTATAAACAATGCAAAAAGAATGAGAAGTACAAATAACATGGATCAATGAGAAAAATTTTATAAGCAAAATTTCCATAAAAGAATTAAGCTACACTTTATTTAGCAAAATATTCCCCTCAATAATTAAAATGCAGGAATATATTCAAATATTGAAAAAAATATTTATTATTCACTAAATTTTAAATCCACTAAAGTCCAAATTTATATTTTAGTCCCTTCAAAATCAATATTAATTTGTAAAAGAATACTAAGAAGTTCTTGAAATAGAAAACATTTGAAAGTTACGAACTTAAAAGAATTCTAAGTCCTGATCAAAAGTGATCAAAGAATTTTCGAAGTATAACAGATCCTAATTCATAAAAATAATAGAAATTATTCAATTTTTTGAAGTTGATTTTGAAAAATTTAAATTCAACTGAATTTTACATTAGATTTACTTTGCTATGGTAATATTTCTTATTGTTTTTGTATGTTCATCAGTAAAGGATATGATTTCATTATTTTGATAAACTATACAGATACACACAGAAGATTTATACATTCATGTCTTATTTTAAAAATGCCTTGTATTTCATCAATGGCTGTACTTTCATAATAGAATGTAAATGGATACCATACTGATAATAACAAATGAACTTTTTATACTAAAATAATTCTATTTTTATTTAAAAATCAAAGAAATATTCTACCAATACTATAAATAAAAACTATTATTGTATATAAATAAACTACTTATACCAATACACAAGTAATATCAAAAATGAGAGAATACATTTTAAAACAAAAATTATTAATTGAATATAATAGCTCATATCAACAGTACAAAGAAACATAGTATTTCTTCTTAATCTAATTTCCCATTCATAACAAAATAAAGTCAATTTAGATCAAAGAACAGAATAACGAAAAAATAAATAAATAAATAAATTTTTAAAAAATAAAGCGTTTAACCAAAATTTATTTCACTTTGTCTTTTAGATAAACAATTTTCTTTTTCACGAGATCCCAGAATTATCTGAATGAATATTATTAGAGCATTTTTTTTTTAAAATATTTTATTCAAATCAAAATTTAACACAATTAAATTCCTTAATAGAAATACTTCGCATGCATTCAATTTGATAGATATCTATAAAAATAATGATTGGACACAAATTGATAAACCATAGTTAATTATTTCATAACACAAATACAACACAAAACTTCTAACCTCAATATTGAGATGAAAAATATTTTTAATTTGAAATTTACCTATATTATATTTGGATTCAATAGATGAAGAGGACGAATGGACAGGAGCCGGGAGACAAGCAGCAGATAAATGATTTCGTGGTTTACTTGGAGGATGCTTCTTTTCCATTCGGATAAATAAAGCTTACTTATTCCACAATAAATATGGTCGAAAGGGTATCATGTACCTGTTTGAGGAAGGATATTAAATATTTAATACAATTTACTCTAAAAACAAAATTAAAATATACATTGTGATAATTTATATTATATGAAATTGTTAAACATAGGGTCAATATTTGGTACCATATTTCATATATGAACAAAACAATACAATAAAAAAAAAAAAATATTTGTGAAAATATACCGAAATTTTTAAATATTAAAAATTAACATTTGCTGCTCTAATTTCTCAACAGATTTATAACCCATTTTTTTATCATACTTTTTTTTTCAGTAATCTATATTATACAATACTGAAAATAATGCAATCTTGTTAGTTTATAGGATTGCAATGATATGTTAATATTAATACTTAGCAAGTAAATTGCTCAAAATTTCCAAAAAAATAATAATATATTTCTCAAAAGATTGAACTTATGATAAAAAAAAAATATTTTGTAATTCTATTAATTATTAATTTATCTGATAATTGGGAAATGTCTGAAGGAATCAACACACAAATGGTATTGAATGAAACATATTTTATTTCAATACACTAATTATGACATACAATGAAAAGCTAAAAACAGGATATAACAGAAAAGCTGAAACAGGATATAAAGTCCTTTCCTATTATTGCTTAATTGATATGAATGATGATCCTTATTACACAACCATATCAATAATTATATAATACTATTACACCAATATAATTAATTTCCTACGAAAAATTACATAGTTTTTGTGTGTGTGTATTAACTTTCGGCATTAATTGGTGTCAAAATACTATACACCACATTTTGGTAGGGTTTTTTTTTATTACTTTTGGAGTGAAAAAAGGTCAGTCAAAACCTACTGATTATTTGAGGATCTTTTTTATTTATATTATCTTTTCATATTTCTTTTTCTGATTTCTTCTTAAGAGCAATTCAATAAATTAAGATATAACAGCCAATGTGAATATAAATCCTAAAATCTTATTAATTAAACAGAAAAAGCAATCAATATTTTATCAAATAAAACAAAGGTTGTATGAGTAATATAATAAGCATGAGACAAAAATTCAACATCAATATTCACTTCACTTCAATATGCCCGTCCATGGCCTCTCGACCATTCGATGCCAATCTTTCTTATCAATATTATTTCTAAATAATAAAAAAAAAAAAACTACATTTTTTTGTTACCCATACCCATTACTTGTAAAGATGTCACTAATCCATTGATAAAGATTTTCATTGTTTCACATTTTTTTTTTTTTTTTTTTAACAAAATAGCACAAATTACAGAATCTCTTTTACTATAAATAAATGTTTCAATATGCTTAAATCAGGAATGCATAGACTGAGGCCTGTTATGCCTTTCTTGAGGCCTGGATCTATGTACCTTTCTGTATGTCAATTTCACCATGAAAGATCAAAATCATCAAATATAACCTGATTTCAGTTTATTAAAAAAATAAATATTTAAATATTAAAAGAATATTTTGTTTAATGTTTTCTAATTTATTTCAAACTAGGAGAAAAGATTTTTTATTAATTATACATTGTTTTTTATGTTGAAAGTCTACCTACATTATATTTCTTTTCACACAAGTGTGCTTACACTGTTATCTGCCAAGACAGTCAGTTTCAAAAGATAGTTTCAAGAATTCATTAAATATTTTTATAAGACTGCCAAAAATATTTTCTAATTTTAAAGGATGCTTTTTTAAAACAGCTATTTTAGATAATATATTAAAAATGCAAAAGCCTATTTGGGTTGGGTTAGCTAGAAAGTAATGTCAGTTTTCAAACGTATTTAAATATTGAAAAAAATTAAATTCTTGCTAATCCAATTGAAACCATTTCACTTATCACTTCTTATTTCAAAAGAAATGTTTAAAATTTATTATATCAATGTAATCTAAAATAACAAGTTCTTTATTTAATTTAAATCAATTGTTTTACTAAACAAATATGACTACAAGTTACAGAGCTGTAATGAAAGTATATATTTTAAAATTTGATCAATTTAATTTAGAATCCAGAAAAAAAACAATTAAGAAAATTTTTTACAAAAATAAATTTAATTAATATAACATTTGAAGGAAACAAAAAAAAAAAAACTATTGCAAAATATAAAATTTTTGCCATTACAAGATTATCACTAAAAATTAAAATTTTTTAAGCTTGTTAAATCAAATATTACAATTTACTACTACTGCATAAATATAGGTAGATAATTTTTTAACTAATTTACTCTCAGAATATTTATTTTAATTTTAAAGTTATAGAATTATACTTATATTTAATTAAAAAGAACTTATTAAAATTCAAAATAATTTCTCATAATGCTCCAAAAAATAAATCCTTCAAAAAAAGAATTGGATCTCTCAGTTTTGTAGTTTCAAATATTATTTACATCATGAATTCTCATTCATTTATCATCTAAATTACTATAATTTTTTGTGAATATAAACAGCATACTGATAAAAGCTGACGATTCTTGAAAAAAAAAGTTTTTCGAAACAGTTTTACAGTGAAAAGCACATTTTTTATTTAATCAAAAAATAACTAATACAGATTTTTTCGAGATTTTTGGTTACATATCAGATAATAAAAATGAATTCTGAGAAAAAAAATGTAACTTGTAAAATAATTTTTCAGAAAATGCATAGACTGACATCTTGCTTAAATATTTTTAAAGAAAGATTATTATATTATTTATATAAATAAAATAAATATATAAAATAATTCATCTTTTTCTTGCATATTATTCACTCACAAGTTAAGTAGCCTATGGACTTCAGTTGTTTGAGTATATCTGATAATAAAAAAATGTTTCAACTACACAATTACAGAAACGTAATGAAAAATAGTTTAAAGAAATTAAAGTATATTCATAAAATAAAAAAAAGTTTAAGTCATGTCCTTTTGCCATATGAATTTTTGATGGTTTATGTTAGGGAACTAGAGAATTCATTCTAATAACCATTATGAATGAAGAGACCAAATAAAGAGAACATCACGAATGAATATAATGAAAAATGAATCATGGAAAAAAAAATAAATAGGCCACTGTCCATGAGCATTTAAATTTATATTTCATCTGGCTTATATGGTATCATTTATACTCAAAATCAAAAATATTTCCAGCAATTCTTATAAAAATTTGTAATTTCATTGCTCACTCCTTTAATTTAAATCATTATTTATATAACAGCTTAATGTTTTTTTTTTTTTAATTCTTACTCATAATGTACTTACTTCATTAATGTACATACTTAATTAATGATACAATCATATTAAAATTTAATGAAAATATTTCAATTAAAAAATTAAAATCAATTGAATTCATATTCATAATATCAATATAAAAATAATCGGGCAAATTAATATAAAAGACCATTTTACCATTCCACTATACCTAAATCAGTAATACAGAGGAAGATATTACACATTTTAAATATTTTACTTAAATTTATGTATACTGTTGTTATATATCATACATATTTTATCAATAACATAACTATAGTGAAGCATTTTATAACTATTCACTTTAAAAGTGGCTGCAGAAAGTAATATGAAAATGTACATCTATAAAATCCACTATGGAAGGAATTACATATACAATACCTATTTTCATTAAATTTTTTTGGGGAAAAAGAGGAATTGATTTCAAAAATAAAAGTATTTACAAAAGCAAGAAATTTTATTGCATTCTTTAATTAAATGCATAAAAAGCAATAAAGCCATAACAAAATGAAGAGTTATATGTTGGTATACACTTCAACTTTTATCAAACTCCTAGATACTTTAAATGTAAAAAAAGCAGCATTATATACAGTAAGTTTGTATAGTAAACAATCAGTAATGAGAGTTAAATAGGCCTTAAATTAACAAAATTAAATACATATTTAAAAAAAACACATGAAAAACATTTATCAAATTAAACTTTAAAAAAAAAACAAACAAAATATTGAAACATTTAGAATTTTTAATTAGACAATATTCCATAGTAAAGCATAGTATATAATATAAATATATACATACATATATATATACAAATAATAAAATATTGCAACATTGAAACATTAGAATAGAAGAGGTAATGTCAGAAAAACTGATTGATATTAATGGTGATTAGCATTTTTTACATTAGCAAATAAATACCTATTTTCTAGTTAGGAAGAGATTCTGCTAGCAATCAAGTCAGCTTTAATCTTGAAAAGGTTTCTCATTATAGCAGTCAAGTATCTATAAAACAACGAAAATGTAAGAAAATTATGCGCAAATAACCGTTTAGTACTACGCGGAAGTAAAAATTAAAAGTTCATTTTTAATCTAAAAATATATAAGCATGCAAAAAACTTATTAATTTAAAAATTAAAAACAAAAATTTCGATACTGTATTTTTACATATCGCATTTAACACGAATGGGTTATATTTAGAGCATTAAATTGTTGTATTTTCAAACAGTTATAGCAAAAATTTATATATTTTAATGATTCGATGTTTGTAATTATCTTAAACTATAATGCGCTTTCCTTAAAAACGTAAAAGTAATTTGTAAATTATATGCTAACATAAAGATTGAGTTCTTGAAAGTGCAAGAAACAAACAAAAACAAATACTTACATTTTATCAGTATTTAATATTGTGTTCAATTATGGATTCAAATCAATTACTATGATAAGAATGATAGATAATAACAGTTTCGGACGGATCTGCAGTTCAGTAAACACACAAATTCGCAAAATATTACAAAAAAATTCTTAGTTGACCAGGCCAGACAAAACAGGACTTTCGTATTCTTCTAGATCGTGTTGAAAGGTCTAAAACTTCTTGGCAACATCTATTTTAATACTCAATTTCTGTCTTTTATTATTATTATTATTAGACTATAAAATTTCCCATTATTTATATGAAAATAATTCAAATTAGTAAAAATACTATTTCTTAAATTATTTGATTGAAAGTTTGGAATTCTTTTAATTTGGATGGCACTGGTATAAATTATAGATGTAGTTATGTTATTACAAACTAATCGTTATCGCATTAGGTTGCACAATTTATGACGCAATTGATGGCAACGATAATGAATAATTAGAGAGAAATGGAAAGGTTGTGATTTTGTATGGAAGCAACATCTGTTGTTGTGGGTGTGAAAGACCGCGTTATTTTACGAAAATTTTATGATATTAGTCTTTCAGTTTTTGCTTGTAATCCACTTAAAGTAAATTTTAATCCTTTGCATACTGATGAACACAGCATATTCTCTATATTTTTTGTGTTTTATTGGCTTGTATTGTTTCTGAAGTCATTTTTACCACAATCAAGTTCTACTAAATATCTTAAAAATATGATGAGCGGAATTGGAATCATGCGTCCCCCACTTTGCCCGAAACAAACATCAATTATGCAGGATTATAGTATAACAGACAATGTGCTAGGACTTGGAATTAATGGAAAAGTTGTTGAATGTTATGATCGAAAGACGGGGATGAAATATGCTTTTGAAAGTAAATATTATTTATCTCTTTATCTATTAAGTATTCGTTACCTTTTAAGTTTATATATTAATTACTTATCAGCCAAAACAAAGACGTTTTTGTGTTACTTTATTTTAAAAAGTAAAGTGTTTTAGTGACCTTTGATTTTAAATAACCAAATATTTATATTATATTTTGCATAAAGTGTTCATTTTTAAATTTTATAAGTTTTAAATTATGTTTTTGTTGAAATTTGCAAAGAAATATTTTTAAAAAGGGAGTCAGTTATTTTTTTTTTTTTTTTATATGATTTGTACATTTTAAAATAATTTCATTGGTTTGTAAACATCAAATATTCATTATTATTTACAAGAATTTTTAAAAAAATTATAGATGAAGCTCTAAATATTTCTTTTGTATTTTAATAATAGTGTAGTCTATGAACTTTATGTAAATCACTACTAGCTTTTATGATTATTAATCTCATTTTGCTCCAATTATTTATTCAAAATTTCACATGCCCTTATCTATAAAATATTTTCTATATGTTTTGAAAGCATACAAAAACAATATAATTAATGTAATGAGATTGAATCAGTTTCAAAGACAAAATATAAATGTTGATGATTGTTTGATCACTAATATTTTTACTAACCTGAAAAACCCAATTTTTAATTATCAATAAATTTTAAAAAATAAACAGTAACTTCTAATTTATATATTTGCTAATTTTGTTTGATATTATCACCAATCATATAAACTATTTTCTCTGTGTGTGTATATATGTGACCATAAATTAAGGATTTTATCTTAGAAAACAAAAATAAAAAGCATAACTATGGATATGCCATACTAAATTATAATTAACAGAAAAGGTATCTGTAGTCGAAATTCCATATAATAATTTTAAATAATTACATAAACAAACTATAAATTGAAATTGAATCTTCATTTCTCCTTTGTTGAGCTTGTCAATATTGCTTATGTTAGTTTGAATATTTAATAAATCTAAACCTGGAAAAATCTGATTCTATTAACAAATTCAAATACAATAATAAAATTAGTGCTGATTGATTGAAATACTAAATATTTAACAAACAATTGGGCCTAAATGGGTTGTGGCTATAAGTTTAAACATATCGTGAAATAAGCCCACTAGCCACCCTTCCTGTATGCTCAATTTTATGTATATACATGTGTATATGAAATCCATGTAAATCTATATAAAAAATCAGAGTTTCTCTAAATTGCAACGAAGATCAAGTTTGCCAGTATTGAGAAACAAACTCCCATGGGAAATATATATAAATAATTCATAGTGAATCTGCATGGATTACACTTTGTTCACCTTACATTGATCTAGCCAATAGAAAATTATAAGGATTTTTGTGCAGTTTTAATTTATTAAATCTTACAGCTTGTATGATAATGTCAATGGGGTGATTTCTACAGTGTGTTTTGCTGTTTAAGTTTAAATGAACTAAAATAAAAGTTGAATCTCATTACATCCTTACTTTTTGATAAATAGCAGCAGTTTAATAAAGTTCCTTATTTATTCTCAGGTTAGTATTTAAATCATGGAAAATAATACTATTTGAACATTATATTGCTTATTATAAAAAGCAATTTGATTTCATTGAAAATGTTGATTTTTTTTTTTTTCATTGAATCCCAAGCCAGAATAAATAGAAAAATAGCAGATAAATTTGTTAAATTTGACCAATAACATTATTCTTGCTTTCTTATGCAAAACTAGAAGCAAAAA
>BPLR01016634.1:0-78311 GCA_021605095.1 Caerostris extrusa | reverse complement strand
AATTTTATTGAAATTTCTAGGTCAGAACTTAAAATAAAATGTTACTGCTTGTATTTTCATTACAGTTTTTTAAATAACATTTATAATGTTTTTTTTTTCCCACAAAATGGGGTCTGATGGCCTAGTGTCCGGTACTCTAGAATTCGGTACCACAGGTTTTTTGGTTCGACCCTGGCGGTACCATGGATGCTTGTAGTGGTTCGAATCACTTTAAATCGTTGGTCTCGGTGTAATAGGATCGTAGAGGGTAGTGTTACTTGCGTCCGAAAGCATATCTTCAAATCTTCAAGCTACACGTGTCCCCTATGTAGTGCTAAAGGAATAACGTCGGTGCACCCGCTTATGGCATAAAGATTAACTGTCTCTGTATTGCCAAGCTGCATTAGAGCAACATAACTGTTCAAAAGAAATTAATCATTGTGAACTGATTCACGAAGAATATTATTCACATATCGATCATACTAATTCACGAATATGATTCATATATTTTATATACGAATGTAATTCACATCTAAATTTAATTAAGAAGATGTAAAACGATATAATTCGCATGTACTTTGTTAATATGCTTTCGCTCGTAAGGGTGACAACAAAGTTGATTTTCTGGTATTTCTAGGCTTTTCAAGCACAAAAGTAAACATGTTTACCTTTAAAAACACATGCAAAAATGCATAAACATATACTGTATAAAATAAATTCAATGAATTAAAGTACAAAATTATACAAAGTGTTTTTTTTTTAAATGAAATCATTCTATAAATATGAATATCACAACCTGAATTTCGTACGACAAAAACTTGATATTAATATGATTGTTTCATTCCACCAAAACCATTTGGCCCATTTCATGATGGGCCATCTGCCTACTAGCAGATTCGAGACAGGAGATGTTTTATTTACGGAGGTCCGGGTTGTCAGCGCTTCATCCAATGCTCTCTACAGTCCGGTTTTAGGTGAATTGAACCACTAAAACATCCCATGCCACCGCAAAGATTCAGAATTAGAAACATGTGGTATCGACTTGTGAGCTCTAGCCACCTGTCATCAGGCCCTGTTTCATTCCAGATACTTATAATGAATTAGAAAGTATCTATGTATAGGAGTTATATCTATGTATAGGATCTGATAGCCGAGGGTCTGGGCTCTGTCGCTCAGTGCAGATTTCAGGGTCGAGTCCAGGCAGTGCCATGGATGTTTGTAGTGGTAGAATACACTTTAGGTCCTTAGATCACGGTCTTATACCATTGTGGGACGTTGTACGTAGACTAACAACCCTACTCCGTAAAAGTCAGCTTCACGAAGCCAAATCAGATTTCTCCCCACGAAGGCACCACATCCCAACAGAAGCCCCCCTCTTCCATCCATGAGACCACATGAGTTATTGGTTCTAGATGTTGCTCTCTACTAAGTTGGATAAAAAACAACACATTTATGTAATCATATTGCATCAGTAGAATAGATAGGTTATAAGTTAAAATTAAGATTTCACTATGTTTGGAAAAAATATTTCTTTCTTTTTCAATTCCTTCTATTAGCTCACATTCTCCTATATATATATATATATATATCTTGTTCAAATTTTCAATCGTTAATAAAATACTTTTTTTTTCTCCACTCAAGATATATATATATATATATATATATCTTGTTCAAATTTTCAATCGTTAATAAAATACTTTTTTTTTTTCTCCACTCAAGTTCAAATACATTTTTTGAACTTCTAGTGGATGTCACTGGATGTTAATACAGTTTTTCAAATATTAATTCAGTAATTAAATTTAATTTATTAATTTTAGGTTTTTTAGATTTAAGTTGCATATATCTACCAATAGATGGCGCCAGATAAACTTAAAAAAAATGAATGAAAATTATTTATGAAGGACTTTCTGCAATATAGTGTAAAAAAAAAGTAGGGATTGACTTTAAATTTTATTTTTATATTACTTTATTAATATCCTAATAACACGACATATAAATAAGAGAAATCATAAATGCCATCAAATCTTCCAAAATTATGCTTATTTTAACCCTATATACACAAGCAGTTTGTTAATGGTATGCATTGTTTCCATTTTTTTCTGTTAAAAAGTTGTAAAAAGAGCCTTTGAAATCTGCCAATCGTAATTGATTGAACCAAAGATTCAAAAGAACATATTTTCGTCATCCCCACGAAATTCATGCTCTATCTACTCTGGTTCAATCGTTTTCTTTTTAATAAATTTCTGAATTAAATATATTTTTAATAATTTTTTAATTAGGCAACGTATAGAAATTTTTATTGAAAAATAACGTATTAAGTTTATTGAACCTGATAGGTTTAAGACCAAAACAAATTAGTTAAAAAACTCTTGCAAATAATCCCCATATTAATCAGAATTAAGCAAAAAAAACTTCTGCCTGTAACAATACCTTTAAACTTTAAAATTTATCGATGAAAAAATTAATCTGGGTAAAAGCAATCTTTAGCACCGAAATTAAGAGTTAATTATTTTAAATTATAATTTAATAAAATGTCTAAAGAGTGATAAATGAGATGTCCTGTCCGTTTATGCTTTTCGAAATCTTCTCTAATTTATTCACAAATAATTTGATAATTACGAAAAGACACGAGACAATTTCTTTTCTTACTTTAATTGTTTTCCATTTTATTTATGATAAGTGTTTATTGTTAAGAAATATGCCTATAAAAATATGCTTCAAACTCTCTTTGCTGTAAACACTGGATTAATACATTATTAAAGTTTCAAAAGGTGTATGAAGTCATTCATAATTTGTATTTATAGTTTATGTATATACAAAAAAAATATTTTAAAAAATTGCAACGTTCTTCAGTACGAACTCATTAACTTAATTACAAATATAAAAAAAAAGCCACGGATCGTAAATTGTCAGCCTTCAGATATGTTTATTAGACTGGTCGACTCGAGAAAAATTAATCTTTTAACCCCTTTCTCCCTCCAAAAAAAAAACATTGTAAAAAGGATTTTTGCAATAATTGATTCAAATGCGATTGTATTAAATTTTAAATTCATACAAAGATTCAGCGCTTGCTAATACAGTTATATAAAGGGTTTTTTAAAAAACATAGGACAAATTTTAAGAGAGTTTTGTTCTGTTATGTTCTTTTCAGCCAATGCCCGTCCGTGGCTTCTCTGCCATTCAACTCCGTGCGGTCCAGTAAAGATTTGCCATGCCCTAGTAGCTTTTGTAGTAGTCGACATCGTCAAATCTTATTTGTGTGTTTAAATATCTCTTGTTTGTGTTTATAAAAATGATATCTAATTAAAAACATACTTCATACTACACTCATGTCCATAAATTAAGGATAATGAAGTTCAGGCAAAGAAAGAGACAGAAGCAAAAATAAATTTGACTTATTTGTCAAGTCTATTTATTAAACAAAAGGTAAAGAGCAAAAAAAGATGCTATATGTTTGACATAATTAATAAAAATTGCGATTTTTACTCCCTGAGCAAATTTCAAAAAAGAACCTATTTACAAAAAACAGTATAACATGGTTAGTATGAGGGTTAAAAATGGAGTATGCCTCCCGGACGATGCAATACAGGCCTTACAACGCCTAGGCATGCTGAGTATCAAATTATCAATCTGATCTTGGGGAATATTACACCACTCATCAAGCAATGCCCTCCGAAGTTTCGGTTGACAGGTGGGAGGGGGTTGACGGGCTGCAATTCGTCGGCCAAGCATATCCCACACATGCTCTATTGGATTCAAGTCCGGTGAGTATGCTGGCCAATCCATACGTGTGATATCCTCCAATTGAAGGCATTCGCCTGCAATGTTTGCACTGTGAGGACAGGCGTTGTCATCCATAAACAGAAATTCAGCACCCATGGCGCCCCGAAACAAACGTACATGCTGTTCCAGAATGACATCCCGATAGATGTGGCCTGTCATCGTTACACTCTGAACACTCTGAACATCGTTACACTCTGAACTCTGTCCAGAACACTCTGAACATTACACTCAGTTCTGGAACCAAGAATAATTCCTCCCCAAACGAGCCATCCTGCACCACCGTAACGATGTCGTTCAATGGGGTTCTCTTGGTGGTAACGGGTACCTGGCGCTCTCCATATGAAAGTCCGGCGAGAATCAGACTGTAAACTAAACCTGGACTCGTCGGAAAACATCACACCAGACCACTGTTGCGGTGTCCACAATGCATGCTCTCTACTCCAGGTTAATCGCAGGCGACAGAGAGTTGCGGTAAGTGGAACACATCTGACAGGCCTACGAGCATATAGACCAATGTGCCCTAAGTGTCTGTACACGGCCTGCCTTGAAACTGTCGTACCGGTAGCTGAAGAGAGCTGACGAGACAGGTCTGATGATGTGCTCCGTCTGTTTCTTTTTGGCAGTAACTGCTAAATACCGATCCTCATTCGGCGTTGTAACTCTGGGGCGACCTGTGCTGTAACATCTACTCACATTACCATCATCTTGGAATCGTTGCCAAGGCCTGGAGATGACACTCTGGGCGATTCCAAATTCCTCGGATACTTTCAGCTGGGTACGTCCACATTCGAGTCGTCCGATAATTCTACCACGTAAAAACATCATTCAAATGCTTCCTTTGTGCCATAACTATGCGGTTATTGCACTGAAAGGTTTTTAAAACGCTTGTGAACAATTTTACTTCTTTGCCCCCATTCCTTATAGACCCCTCTCTTACACTCTCGTCATTGTGACGTACTATCCGCGCCATATGGTGGTTTCCTGTAATTTGCATATTCTTCTTCAAGATTTGTGTGATAATTCTATAGGTAAAATTTTTTATTTTATAGTTCAATTTCTGTGTGATTCTGAATTATCCTTAATGTATGGACATGAGTGTAAAACAAGTAATATAAAAAAAAAAATTTTAAAGTCAATTCCTACTTTTTTTCACTATATTGCATAAAGTCCTTTATAAATAATTTTCATTCATTTTTTAACGTTTATCTGCCTCCATCTATTGATAGATATATGCAACTTAAATCTAAAAATAACTAAAAGTAATTAATTAAATTTAATTACTGAATTAATATTTGAAAAACTGTATTAACATCAAGTGTCCTCCCCGACAAGGGAGAGTGATATAGAGGGAGATTGTGAGCTAATAGAAGGAATTGAATGAAGCTTAAAACAATTGAACTGAGGATGAAATTCAGAAGTTGATTTGGCTTTTTAATGTAGGTGAAAATTACTAAGAATGGCAAAATATGTATCCAAGATTTACTGTTAGTAAATTTACTCTTGTTTGTGTTTATACCAAAATGATACTTAATTAAAAACATGCTTCGTACTAAAATGAAGTTTAAAACAATTGACAGAAATCTAAATGTGACGCAGGAGAGGTACAAGAATGTTTAGGCATATTTCTATAGAAAAGCTTAAATCGAATCTATGACATGTTGCTTTACATTCTGCATTCAAAAAGTATTTAAAATAATCAAAACTACATTAATTTGAAGTTGTAAAAATTAAAATAGTTAATTTAGATTTTTGTGAAAGATAACTGAAAAATAATTAATGTAAACACAAAACATTTAAGTTTATATCAACGCGAAACAACAATTCAGTATTTATGAGTAACTAACTGGAATTATTGAATGCGATTTAATTTGCAGTTTGTTTTAATTCAATTATGTTGACAAAATAATTTTAACTACCAAATTTAAATCATACTTGTAAAAATTAGGTAAAATATTTAAATCCTTATAAATATGAAAAATATATAAAAATATTCATATTTTAATTACATAGAATTAAATATGAAAAATGAATAAATATGAAAAAATATATAAAAACATTTATATTTTTAATTATAGAATTAAATATGAAATATGAAAAATATGAAAAATATATAAAATATTTGTAAAAATGAAAAATATAAAAAATTTTGTAAATATGAAAAAATATATAAAATATTTATAAATATAAAAAAAAACGTGTGCTTATAATATATATAAAATCCTTATAATATCCATATAAATATACATCCATATAATTATTTAAACCTTATAAATCCTGAAAAATATTATACTTAAGTCAATTTCAGCAGTTTGCATTAAGAATAAATATTGCAATATTTCTTAATACATTTACTATATTTACTAATTTTTAAAGCAATATTTTTGTAAAAATATCAATTTATATTATGATGCTTTGAATTTGTAAGAAATTTTGAATGAACTAATAATAGTTTGTATTAATAATCAGTTGTAATAATAAGTTGTTTAAATTATGATACTACTATATTATTAATTATAGGATTTTATATGAAACTTGATATATTTCAAAGAACCATTTTGTTTTAAGGATAATTCTTAATATAAGAATATATTAAAGGATTTTTTTATTAATTCCTCCAACCCTCTCCCAACAAAAAAAAAGATAATAAATAAATGAAAAATAAATATAATTTCAAAAGAGCAGCTTAATTCTGTACCTATTCAGTAATTTGAATTTTAAAAAGCCTTTCATTAAATGAATACATCTCGTAATTTAATAATGAAGAAGCATTTACTAATTATGTAAGCATCACACATGCAATAACCTTTATATTGTTGATGAAGTTGAAAGATCCCCATAATGAAGATGCATTGAAATGGCATTTTAAAAATTCATAATCTTTTACAATCCCTCTGAGTAATGAATGGAAATTGTTCCCTGATGTTTAAAAACTAAAATTACTAGAACGAAATGCGTTTACATATGAATGGCAAATAAATTGGCTCTGCTAGGGTATAAGCAAAAAAATTTGTTAAAATTATTCGTAAAGCTGTGAAAAAATTTAGCATAAATTATATTGAGTTTCTAAAAATGTAACGCAAATTTTATCGCGTAAGTTTTAGTTATGTAGTATAAATTTTAGTCAATTCATTGTATTTGTAGAGCTTCTGTATTTTTAAGAGTTTAAAAATATATTTTAATAAACATAAAATTATTCTTTGAAATAAATATAATAGAAATAGATTATGGATTACATTTCGTTTAGTAATTGACATCGAAATATTAAATGTTTAATCTTAAACGAATCATCGAAAAACTATATTTTTGCATTTGTTTCAATATATTTAATTAACAAAATTGCAATTATTTGATACTACTACTACACCACATCACAACACATCATTGCCTAGAACTGAGTTGCCCCTTTACAGTTTGGGAATGATGTGGATGTGGTCTTATTGAGCTCTGTGGCTCTCGACGGTCCTATGAGATCGGAATCTACGGTTTAAAGTGGATTCCTCACCACTACAAACACCCATGGCACCACCGGGACTCGAACCCGAAACCTAGGGCACCGAGCGCTAAACACTCGGCCACTAAGACCCGAAGGACCTCCCTAGGAATGTCGCGGTTGCCACCTTCCAAATGGCTACGGGACACGACTACCAACGAAAGCATCTTAGGGGTCGCTGACTCACCAACCTGCCCACTTTTCTCCGACTCTAATGTCAATGCAGACCACCTACCATCTTGCAATGCACTTGACGATGTCGACCACTACAAAAAAGGGAAAAGGGTGGATTAGTTTTCTTCTCTAATTCGAATCAACCATTCTAAAAAACAAGTCGCAAGACAGACAATTTATGGTCCTAGACAATTTACGATATGATGCTTTTTTACATTTGTAATTGAATCTTTGACTGAATTGCTGCATCTTTGTCTGAATTGTTGAATTGCTGCATCTTTGTTGCATCTTTTGTTGCATATAATGTGTTGAATCTTTAAATGAATTTTAACTTTTTAACAAAATCGTATTCGAATTCATCTTTATATGAGTTGTTGCATTTTTGTTGCATATATTTGTTGTATCTTTGTATGAATTTTAACATTTAACACAATAGTATTTGAATAAGTTATTGCAAATATCCTTTTTTTTACAAATTTTTTTTCGGGAAAGGAGGTAAAGAGGGATGGATTATTTTTTTCTACTAAACATATCGGAAGGCAAACAATTTAAGGTCCTAGACAATTTAGGATACATGACTTTTATATATTTGTAATTGCCTGTATTTGTTGAATCTTTGTTTGAATTTTAACATTTTATCGTATTTGAATCAATTATTGCAAACAATCTTTTTTTACAAAGTTGTTTTTGGGGGAAGGAGGGAAAGAGGAATGGATTAATTTTTGTCTCTAATACGAATTAAACAGTCTAATAAACAAATCAGAAGGCAGACAATTTATGGACCTAGACAATTTGCAATGCATGGATTTTTTGGGTATTTGTAATTAAGTTAATGCGTTCGTACTGAAGAATATTATAATTGTCATTTTCTTTTTTATATTTTTTGTACATACATAAACCATAAATACAAATTATAAAGAACTTTATATACCTTTTTTGAAACTTTAAAAAAAGCTTTAATCCTGTGTTTACAGCAAAGAGAATTTAAAGCATATATTTAATGGTATATTTTTTTAACAATAAACACTATATATATCGTAAATATAATGTCAAAATAATTAAAATAAGAAAAAAAATTGTCTCATGTCTTTTCCATGATTATTAAATTATTTGTGAATAAATTAGAGAATATTTAGAAAAGCATAAACGGACAGAATTTAGACATCTCATTTATCACTCTTTAGACATTTTATTAAATTATAAATTTAAATAATTAACTTTTAATGTCGGTATTAGAGATTGCTTTTACCCAGATTAATTTTTTTCATCAATAAATTTTAAAGTTTAACAATATTGTTGCGCACAGAATTTTTTTTTTTTTTTTGCTTAATTCTGATTAATATGTGGATTATTTGCAAGAGTTTTCGACTAATTAGTTTGGTTTATCAGTTTTAATAAACTTAATACCTTATTTTTCAATAAAAATTTATATGCGTTGCCTAATTAGAAATTATTAAAAATATATTTAATTAAGAAATTTACTAAAAAAAAACGATTGAATCGTGGATAGATAGAATATGAATTTCATGGAGAGGACGAAAATATGTTCTCTTGGTGGCACAAATTCCAAATCTTATAATCTGTAGTTAAATCTATTACCATTGAAATTTCAAAAAGGTTATGTTTCAACTTAGAATTCCTTGTAACATAAAAAATGGAAAAGATGCATGATATTAACAAACTGTTTGAAAAGAGTTTTTTGAAGAAAACATTTATGATTTTTTGTATTTATATGTCGTGTTAGTAAGATATTAATAAACAAGTAATATAGAAAAAATTAAAGTCAATTCCTACTTTTTTTTTCACTATAATGCAGATAAATAATTTTCATTCATTTTTTTTTTTTAAGTTTATCTGGCGCCATCTATTGGTGGATATATGCGGAAAATAGTGGAAAAATTTAACTAACAATTATAAAAAAATAACATTTTTTTTCCCATACTACTTTTGTTTCAATTTTAAATTATTTCATTACAATTTGTTGTTGTATTAATATTTCCTGACATAAAACATGCATAAATTAGTTTTTTCTATTTCCAAAATATCACAATATTTTTTATAATTTATATTTCATTTATTATGAAATTTTTTTTTTAAACTCACAGAGACTAACTAACTCCACAATTAAGTTTCTATAAGACTCAGACAAAAATAATTTTCAGAAACCAAATTATTTCATACAAAGATTGATGAAAATGTTATTATTCAATTCCTTCTATTAGCTCACACTCTTCCTATATATATCTTGTTCAAATTTTCAATCGTTAATAAAATACTTTTTATTCATCCAAGTTCATATACATGTTTTTGAACTTGTAGTGGATGATACTTGATGTTAATACAGTTTTTCAAATATTAATTCACTAATTAAATTTAATTAATCAATTTTATTTTTTTTTTTTAGATTTAAGTTGCATATATCAACCAATAGATGGCGCCAGATAAACTTAAAAAAATAAATGAAAATTATTTATAAAGGACTTTCTGCAATATAGTGAAAAAAAGAAGGAATTGACTTTAAATTTTTTTTTTTTATTACTTGTTTTTGTATGTAAAGAATATAAAAGTTTTAGATAAAAGATAAAAATCCCCAAAGTCTTTAAAATTTATGTTTCATTTATTTTGGCAAACTTTTGAAACTGTTAGAGATTTAACTAACTTGATTGTTATTCACTTAATTGATTGTTATTTACTATTTGAAATAAAATAGTGAAGAACAGTCAATCTTGTAACATTGCTTCTAAATTATCTTTCTGGGAAATTTAATATTTTATGCGAGGGTGAAAAAAGTTTAATTTCAGTTGAGTTATAATTTAGAAATCATGTAAGGCATGTTTTGGCAATGGAAGAAAAAAAGAATCATTGGTTTAAAAACTTTATCAAATTAAATGAAGCATCAATTATAAAACCTTTGGGTATGTTTTTTATCTTCTTAAATACATAAAAATAATTACATTTTCATCAACCTTCGTATAAAATAATTTGGTTTCTAAAAATTAACTTTATCTGAGTATTATAGAAACTTTGTTGCGGAGTTATTTAACTCTCTAGTATAGAAAACGTTGGATCAAAACCTGAATTCATACAAAGAGAATTAAAGATAACTCCAATATGACTGAACAACTGAATTTGATTAATTATTATTTAATTTGAGTTATTGAATCCAATTTGACATTGATTGGATTAATGGATTATTGGCAATTTGTATCGCAGGGATTCTTATCTAAGTGTATTAACGTTTATCTCCTAAAGGGAGTATTTAATTTGACTAAAGAACTAAATTATAAGAAGACAGAACATACTTTAGATGATTGTTACCTTTAAACTGCAATAATTTCGTTATTTCATCCTTAATTTCTAGAATATTATGAAAAAAGTAATTTTTGTCAAAAGACTCTTTATGATTGTTCTATACTTGCATTTGAGTACTGCACTGTAAATAAATTAATAGTTTTAAAAAACTAAAAAACACGCTTTTAGAGTTAATCAAACTAAAAAAAAAAATAATTGTTAACATAAAATAAAATGACTGACGAGAAAATTACTGTCACTGTTCTAAAAGCTGCCAGAACGCTAGCCAATTGTCCATCAGGCCGCATAGCACTGGATAGAGGTTTGGTTTGTCATTCTATGAGCATTTTGTGCACACTTTGGGATAATTAGACCGGAATCTGCAGTTTAACGTGGATTCGAACCACTCACAAACATCCATGCCACCGCTATGATTCGAACTTTAAACTTGTGATACCAAAGGCCAGAGCACTAGCCAATTGGCCATCAGGCCCCATGGAACTGGGTACAGGAGTGTTATGTTGCGTAAAGTAAAAGTAACGTTTCTTCTAATCGTCATAGTCCCTGGACAGCTCCTCTCATAAATAATGGATGATGAGATTATTTATGTGCCATTGAAAATTAATAGTAACTACCACACTGTTGTTCAGAAGAACCAAAATCATAAATGCATCATTACGAGATGATTACCAATTTGAGCAATTATCAATGAATTTTTTCGTAACTCATTTGCTTCAAAATTAGTTTGAGATTTATAAGAGCATTTCGAATTTTTGTTAAAGCAGGATTCTAAGAAAATTCTAAGAAATTCATTAAAGATTAATTCAAATTAGTAAATATTACAGCGTTTTTTAAAAAAAAAATTTACTTTTTAAAAATACTATATGTTTACAAGTGAATAAGATAAAATAATCACTCTCAGAAAATGATTAAAATATTAAAAAGAACAAAAATGAGGGGTTAAAAATAATTTTTACTTTGTCTGATATTCTGTTACGATGCACTAAAACCCTTTCCATTAAGTGATGGCTTAAATGCCACCAGCTTATTGAATTTTCGCTCATAAAATTGCAATTCAAATTGCTCTCAACGATGCAAAGAAAGAACAATTACTAAAAAGTTGGCTGAGAAGTTCTTCCAGATAAGCTCATCGCGTAATAAAAATTGCTGCTCACTCACTTAAGAAAATGAGAATTTCAGAATTGATTGTCATAAATAAGATTACTTGAAGATTAATAAATATGGTGGTTCGAAGTTTCTCGATTTACTTTTCTACTATACTTTATTGCATATAAAAATATTCATGAAACTTCAAAGCAGAATTTTTAACAAAGTAAAACAAATGATAGATACTGAAAAATAATTATTTATTTTTGGCAAAAATATTAAAAATTGTTCATTTGCAAAAACAATCAAGCGTTTTTTAACCAGCAAGTAAGCAATATTTTAAATTATGGTATTTCTACCACAACTAAAAAGATGGATTTTTTTTTCCTGTAAAATTGTTTTGAGGAAAAAGGAAATTTCTTTAATAGAAAAATAATAAATTTTTATTCATATTTTTATGAAATATTTTATATTTATATTTTTTATGAAATATAAATTTATATTTATATTTTTTATGAAATATAAATTTATATTATAAAATAATAAATAATAAATTTAATAAATTTTTTTTTCATTTGTAAAAACTAATGAAAGCGTTTGTCAAGCCTTGTCAAGAATTTTTTAACAAGCAATATTGTAAGCATTATTTTAAATTATGATCTTTCTACTATAACTAAACAGATGGTTATTTTTTATACATATAAAATTGTTTTAGAAAAAAAGTAAATTATATTTTAATAGTGTGTATGTTTTAAAAATGCAGAACATATATTTACTGCATTTGAAATATTCTTGAAACTTCAAAGGAGAATTTTAACAAAGTAAAACAAATGATAGATGATGAAAAAAATTATTATTTATTGTTGGTAAAAATTATGATTAAAAATTGTTCATTTGAAAAAACAATTTATTTTTTAACAAGTAATATTGTAAGCATTATTTTAAACTATGCTATTTTTACTATAACTAAACAGAGGTTTTTTGTTCTATATATTTGCTTAAGAAAAAAGAATTAATTTTAATAGTATGTATGCTTTCAAAAATGTAGAACATATTTATTGCGTTTAAAAATATTCTTGAAACTTTAAAGCAGAATTTTAACAAAATAAAACAAATGATAGATAATGAAAAAAAAATATTTATTGTTGATAAAACGATGATTAAAAACTGTTCATTTGCAAAAACAATCAAGCGGTTTTTAAACAAGCAATATTGTAAGCATTCTTTTAAACTGTGGTATTTTTACCATAATTATTCTTCTGTAAAATTATTTTTAAAAAAAGGAACTCCTTTTTTAATAGTACGTATGCTTTAAAAATATAGAGAATATGATATGTAATTTAATAAATTTAAATTGGTTATTATTTTTTGGATAATTTGCAGATAAAAAAAATGTTGATCAATGTCACTCGTAGTTAACATTTAAAATATTATTTGTACTTAAAAGTGTAAATAGATTTTTGCTACAAAGTTTCTCCCAATAATGTAAACAATAACTTTGATTTCAACTAATAGACATGATATTTTTTTATAATTATTGACTTAACTATGTGCTTTGAGATTTATGCTCATAATGCTGCTTTATCTCAATTTATCCAAATGCTGTTAAAATAAAACAAATAAAAGAATTTGACAAAAATGGAAATGAAACATTTTTACAATTTTTTTTTTTAAGTGCTTTAATTAATTTACTATAAAAAGTATTTCGTCAGTAAAAGTACTTTATAAATAACAAGTGGCTTGGATGGCAAGTTTTATGAGATAACTGACGATTTTGTCGATCAATTTGAAGGCGCTTACAGAAAAGACTTATAAACTTCAATAAGCCTCAAATTAAGCAAGGGGACATTCGTAAAAAAATAGCTTGCCTACCTTCAGATGCAATACCTTCAGATAGCGCACGGTATCTTCTAGTGAATCTCTTGCAATACCTTCAGATGATTTGTTATATGCAACTGTATCTCTTAAATAAAACATAAAATTCATTTAAATATTTTATGGTTTATTTTATGAATACATATGCATCCTATTTACTAATTTTCGTTTTATTCGGACAACTCCTTATTGGTCATTTTCAAAGCTTATTCAAATATAAATTACTTTATATGAAACCCATTATAAATTGAATTTTAAATTGCTTATAAGCAATATGAATTCATCATAAGGCTAAGATAATCACATCTATGCAAAAACACTGAACTTTTTGAAGAGCTTTTAAAAATATCCCTTCTCAACATACAAACTAAGGAAATGCACACCCAATACAATCTCCAATACAGATACAATACAATCTCCCATCTCCCATCACATCTATACAAAACCCAATACAATCCATACAATCCATACAACCCATACAATCTCCCATCACATCTATACAAAAATACATAACTTTTTTTAATGAAGCTTTTAAAAATAACCCTTTTCATTATATCAACCAAGAATATGCAGATCCAATCTCCTTATTCTAAAATTGGTTTCAATAAGAAAAAAATTGGTATAGATAAAAATGAATACAACAGCCGTATACAATAAATCCATATCTGGATTTACCATTTATAACAATCTATAATTTTGACAATGCAATTGGAATTTAAAAATGCAAACTTTTGCAATTTAGCCAAACAAAAATTAATTGGATAAATCTGAAATTCAAATTAATTGTAATGAAAATATTCTCATCTAATTGAATCTCTGTTGATGTAATCATAGTATGTCCTCAAAAATTCCCAAAAATAATATGCAGATGCTTACTTGAGGAAGAAATAATTAATAAACTTGTATCATCTTACCAGGAAGTGTCTGTCATTGTGGAAGCTGATATATGGGCAGTAAAATGATCCTTTAAAATACCTGAAGACGAAAGTCGGAAGCAATAAAATGCAGTGTTATGATCTATGAGGCTAAAAAAATATAACTGTTGAATTATTACGTGCCTTTTCTACAAATGGTCTTTCTAATACTTTCTTCTTTACTGCTCGAATATTACAACAAAACGCATTTTGTATAATTAATAAAAAGGATGCCTGTTGTTAACAAATAAATTATTGGAAAACTAATAACTAACTCAGGTTTTCATTAAGAGAAATAATCTGTTTGACAAAACTCAATTTTCTTGAAGTACAAACCTTCAATTGTTATTTAAAAAAACACGCATAGCCGTAATATGAGGAAAATGGAATTTAATTAAACCACATGTATCAAAACATGGTATTTTTATGAGGACATAATTTTCTTTATAATGCTGCCCTTCTAGAAATTGTGTCGGTTATTTGCATGTTGTAAATTAAAGCTAGTCAATCTATTTTTATTCAAATAACACTGGATTTCTACCAAAGGAAATTATTGCATTCATCTAACAAAATGTTTTTTTTCTAATGCAGCTGACAGTAATAGACAGTTGTCTCTATGCCATAAGCAAGGGCTGCACCGTTGTTACTCAATTAGCACTACCCGGGAGGACCTATAGCTTGAAGCTATGCTACGGATGCGAGTAACACTGCCCCCACAACGCTCTATGATCCTATTAGACTGGGACCTACGGTTTGAAGTGTATTCTGAACCACTACAAACAAAAATCGACTGGTACTGAGCTCCAGCCACTCAGCCATCATGTCCCATCTAGCAAAAAGCATGATTAAGTGTTTTATTTAGAGTATATTACTAGTGAAAACAACAAATTTAAACAATTTAAATTAATTTCCAAGTATTTTATTGTACCAAAAATATATACTTTTTTTTTTAAATTTAAAATTTATCTTTTTAAAAATATTAAAAGACTTTAAGAGAGGTTCATAAAGAATCATGGTCTCTATCTCTTACATTCCCTACTGATAAGCTTTTTTTTTTATTAGTTATCTATGTTATTATTTTCACTGCTTATATATTTATTGTCTATGAGTAAGATACATATTTCTCACTTGTATAGTACTACTATTAAGACGTAGATAACAATCATTGTTAGAGCCTGTGTTGTTTGGATTCAGTGAACTTTGTTGTTGTTTTGGCAGAAACTAAATTGTTTCTTTAAATGACAATTTGAAACGTCTAACTGTCATAATTATTTAAAAGTGAAAAGACAGCACTGTAGATAATAATACATAATACACAAAACACAAGGTAAACATTTACAAAACCATATTAAAGCAAGTTCATTTAAAGATTTTTGTGCCCTCTATACTGTCTAGAATTCTTCACTAGACTTTTCACTATATTTTTTTTTTCTTCTTCCTCTCCAATCCTCGGTTCCAAAGTATAAAAAAAAACGTGCAAAGTCCAAAGTTTAACCTAACGGTCAACAAGTGCTTGAAAGAAAGTTCTATCAACCTTGAACTCTTCCCTATCAGCTATATTCCAGTTCTTCTGGGAATACATGGTGGAGCATTACTATTATCCTCATGCTACAATGGCCATGTTATAGTCAACATATATATATATATATTCTTGTAACACGTGGGCTGAAATGTTCGTAGGCTGACACATAGATGGGCCTACTGGTATTAAATCCATATGATTTTTAGTTAGCCCTAACCTTCAAAAGACACGTGTATAAATGTGACAGCTGCTGCACTATTAGTATGTGAGTTATAGCATTTGTAGTGAAGTTATAGCATTTTTAGTGTTCATCACGTGCAGTCCACTCGGCTGACAGTCGATTGGACTCCGATGTGAAATGATGGAGCCATGTTTCACCCATTGTCACATATCGACGCAAAATTCGGGTTTATTACTATTGAACACTGCTTAGAATCATCAATTCGTTGTTGTTTTGGGTCGATTGTGAGCTCTGAGCGGCACCCATTTTGAACAGAGCTTTCGCATATCCAAATATTTATTCATGACATGTCCAACACGTTCCTTTGATATCTTTAGGGTCTCAGCTAACTCAATCAAATTCACTTTACGGTTATCAGAAACTATTTTGTGGATTTTTTTATGTCTACGTGGGTAACAACATCTTTGGGGAGTCCACTGCGTGCATCGTACTCGGTGCTAATTTCGCTCGTTTAAATTTAGCAAACCACTTCTTTACGGTTGATTTTCCTGGCGCAAAGTCCGAATAATGTTTATCAAGCCAAGCCTTGGCTTCAATAGTATTTTTTTTTTTTTTTTTTGCCAAAAAGCAATGCTTTATTAACACACGAAATTCCTTTTTATCCATTTTTTCAAACTAACAAAAGTTGCTTCACTAAAAATGCTATAACTCACATACTAATAGTGCAACAGCTGTCAAATTTATACACGTGTCTTTTGAAGGTTAAGGCTAACTAAAATTTATATGGATTTAATACTAGTAGCGCCATCTATGTGTCAGCCTACGAACCTTTCAGTCCACCTGTTATATATAAACAACATATGTTCATGTTATAGTACACATATATACATATATTCTTGTATAAATTCTTCAACAAATAAATTCAAACTAACTAATATACTATACGGAGTTGTTTGATGTGGTGACAAGATCGAGTGTTGTTAGTACCCACGAAGAAGAAGAAAATGTACAACAACGTAGTAATACTCCCCAAACTCACTAGAGGATACAGCGTGTGCTTTAATTGTCGGATATAGAGATAATAACTCACTCTATGTGGTCCTTCAACATTTTCACTGGCGTCTCATTAATAAAGTATTTAAAATAATCTCCACCTGTTTATACAAGTCATGCATGCTTAAGGATATTAGAGTATTCTCAGGGTCTCCAGTCATATAGATATATAGATAAATAGATTGATTTATAAGTGTTAAGTAACAGCAGCATAAAAATATTTTAGAAGAGTGTTGGTAAAAGTGACAAAGGTTCAGTGGATTGTGATTCATGATGCTGGCTTGATTTTTATCGTCAATCACCAACCATCCTTATCCTCCTTTCATTTTTTTTTTATCTTCAAAATTGTTATTAAATACAATTTGGTATCTGAAAAATTGCGACAATTGGGAAGTGAACTGGTTTTTGATGACAGAACCTTGCACATTTTTCGTTTGCTTAGAAACATATTAGAGGGCTATAGATACAAACTTTAGGAACTCCGGTCTTAAAAGGAATAATTTGTATCTGGTGGACATGGAAGCCACTTAATAGGACAAATATATTACCTACATGCAAAATACCATTTTTTTCAATAGCAACCTCTTACTGTCAACTATACGAAAATTAAATTAATTATCAATTAAAAATTTGAATTATTTACTGACATTAATCCTTACTGTCAATTAAACGAAAATAAAATTAATTATCAATTAAAAATTTTAATTAATATGTCTTCTGTGTAAAATAAAAGAACATTTAATGCAAAATAATCATTTAAAAATAACAAACTCACCATGAAAAAAATAACATGCGCCAAGAGTAGTAGATAGTCAAACAAATGTCCCCTGAAGGACTATAAACCCATATTTTCCATTATAATTTTTTTTCGATTCAAATTAATTTTTTACTTAAATTGTGTCATTATTTTGACAAGTTATTATTATACAGAAACTTTTAACTTTATTCACAAACGTAAAACAATATATGCAATATTTTCAATATAATTTTTTTTTTTTTGTATTAATTATCTTATTAAACAACATTATTATTCCTTTGAAAATAAAACTTCAAAAATTGAATTTTAAAACTTAAATTTTATATTCTTATTCTAAACATTAAATTAGTTTTTTTTTTAATTAATATTAAGAAAATTCTTAACAAATTTCAAGATATGTAACGAATTTAACTTCAAAACATTTTTTAATTAATTTAAAGTAGGAATCAATTCAATTTTAATTATGTTTTTTTAAATTTAATAATGAATTATAGTTGTTAAAATAAATAAGTAAATAAGTAAATAAAGAAGGTAAAGTAATAATTGAAGAATTTCATATACAATAAATTAAACAGATAAAATTATTTAACATTATCGTAAAATATATATGACCTTTTTAGACAAATTGTATAGCGTATGACTCACCTGACTATCAAAAGTAATAAAAAGATTTAAGGAAACATTTTAGAGAACTTCAAAGTTCTTATAGTTTTTGAAAAATAATACATTTCGAAATATAACAAAAAATTTAAACACTATAATGGAAAGAAATTTGATCGAAATTTTAAAGCAACTGAAACAATATTATTTTCTTAAAGAAAAGTTAAGTTTTAATATTGAAAGGATATTATTATCCTAGAGTTTAAAGAAACAATAAAATGGAAGTAAAAACTTTGTAATCCAATACGAAAACCGTTCTGAAACAATTTGGTGATAAGATATTTATTTCTTTAGGGAAGACTTTTAACTTCAGAAACAATACTTATATTTAATTTTTTTAAATATATAAGATTATCACTGATATTGTATGCAAGTTTATTAAATTATGTTATTTTTAATAAATTATTTATTAATATTTATTTAAGGGAGTGAAAAAATATATTAATCGAGCAATGTAAAACATCCATTTATATACAGGGTGATTACAATTAAAGTCCCACTTTCAAAATTCTGAAAAAAAAGAACCAATCCACAATGAGTTCAAATTTGAACTGAAGATACTTGAAGAAGAGGAAAACGATACGACATAAAAAAAAATTTATTAATAGATGGCGCTGTAGTGTTAAATGTGCTTGATTGTTTCGGTTTTTTGACGGAAAACATTACTTCTAAGTCATGCAACAGTTGTGACACTGTTCGTGGAAAACCCATCCACCACGGCAAGGTCATACCAAATTGGATGGGAAAAATCGGTGGAAATTCTTTTTGATGCCATACCGTTTCCCCTTTCTTCAAGTATCTTCAGTTGAAGTTTGAACTCATTGTGATGATTGTTTCTTTTTTTTTTTTTTTTTTTTTTACAGCATTTTGAAAGGGGGACTTTAATTATAATCACCCTGTATATATATATATATAATATATATTAAATGCATGCACTTTAGATTTCATATAGCTCTACAGCCAGAAATCCATTGAGTGAGATCGGGAGACCTTGGCGGCCATGAAAGCAACGTGAATTGGGATGGGGAGATAATTCTGTTACCAAACTGTTGTATTAAGAAAAGTTTGACAAAAGACCCCGCACGTGGAGTGCGCTGCACTGCTGAGTCGAGTCTGATTTAAACGTTAGTGACGGAGATATAGCGTAACATGGTGTATCATATTTTCCACTTGTTTCGTATTAATCAGAATAAATCACACTGAATCACACATTTTTTCAATTCCTTCTATTAGGTCACACTCTACCTATATATATCTTGTTCAAATTTTCAATCGTTATTAAAATACTTTTTTTATTCATCCACTCAAGTTCAAATACATTTTTTTTTAACTTGTAGTGGATGACACTGGATGTTAATACAGTTTTTTCAAATATTAATTCATTATTTAAATTTATTTGATTAATGTTATTTTTTTTTTTTTTAGATTTAAGTTGCATATAGATCTAAACTAATAGATGGTGCCAGATAAACTTAAAAAATGAATGAAAATTATTTATAAAGGACTTTCTGCAATAAAGTGGAAAAAAAGTAGGAATTGACTTAAAATTTTTTTTTTTTTAATATTACTTGTTTATTTTATAATAATGTACCAATATCATACTATATTAAGCAGAAAAGTCAAATCATCTTCAAATTAGTTAAACACATTTCGTTAATTAATTAAACATTGGTAAAGGAGATATTGTGTAACAGGATGTATCATATTTTCAACTTAACATATTTTTTTAACAATTAATATAAATCACACTGAATTCGTAAAGGAATTTTTTCAAATAAACTATGATCACTGATGGCAGTGGATTATTTACGCTGATAATAATAAAACATACATTTGATAATCAAAATTATCTCTGTCTTGGAGGTTAATTTTCATTTTTGTCTTTTTAGAAATGTATAAAGAATTGCTTAATTTTAATTAATTGAAAATTTTGTAATTCCCTTTAGATTTTATTGTTTATTTGATCTATTGTGACAGGTTATTTTTATTTTATAATACTATATTAAGCAAAAAACTCAAATCATCTTAAAATTAGTTAAAACATTTCGTTAATTAATTAAATGCTGGTAAATGAGATATAGTGTAACATGATGTATCATGTTTTCAAGTTCTTCCATGTTAATTAGAACAAATCTTACTGAATTTGTAAATGAATTTCGTTTCTTGCTTCATACAGCAAAAGGTATTTAAATAAATTCTCAAACATATATCTCAAAACATAGATAATGTAATAAATTATCTAATGTAACAAAATATATAATGTAATATAAGCATATATAACGTAATAAAATTGGTATAAGGGATTTTCTTGAAACAGGAACCACTTTTATTTTTTCTTTCTAAGATGCATTCCATGTTAAAGTCTAAATTTAATTTTAAAAATCAAAATCTAACTTTAATCATATAAAGGACAGCAAGCACACTCAAAAGCCAAAACATTATGACCACCTGTCAATAACGAGTTGGCCCACCTTTGGCGAGCAACACAGCTTCAACCCACCTTGGTATGGATTAACACCACCACTTAATACCAGTTAAATACCATTTCCACCTGATCACGTGCCTTCCACGTCATCCAGGCGAGTTCATTGCAAAATATAGGGGTGATAATAATGTTTTGGCTCTTGAGTGTATGTGTGTTTGTTTATTTATTTTCGTTTTCATGTTTATAAAAAACATAAAACTTAAATTAAATTGCTTTTATAATGATTAAGAAATTTCACTGAATAAATAATTTAGACTAATGTATTTACAGATCCATTATATAAACAAATAATTTTAAATAAACCAATTCAAGTTTATCTAGAGATTGTAAGAGTATTATCTTTCGACATTTAAAATCATCTTAATTTTATAATGTTGAACATATTTTGGAAAACGTGTTATAATTTTTTTAATCAAATATTTTAACCTATATAAGAGACCAATAAACGTAGGATAGGTTCTTTAAGACTTTAATCAGTTACTAACAGTAATAGCATAAATAGAGTAAATCACTATTTCTGAAACACCATTTTTCATGCAAAAATATAAATTGCGTCTACTAAAATTCGCAATGCATCTACTAAAATTTACAAATTTTTTTTATTTATCTCCAGATATTTATATTAGCGGTAACTACTTATTATTATTATTTTTTTTTTTTTTTGAAACTGTAACCTTATTTTTATTTTATATTTAATAAACATTTACGTAAAAACGTTTAAACGTTTTGAAAATATACTAATAATGTGCTTAAAAATATTTCATTATAATTGTAAAATAAAATCTCGTTAAAAAAACTTGCTAAAAAGAATTTTTACCATTTGTCACAACAAGAGAAATATTTAAAAGAATAACCTTTTTATATTTTCTTTTATTATTTTTCGATTTTTTTCCCCATTTGTTCCATTCTAAAAATTTTCTATTCTTTAAGTAGTTCTAACCATATTTGACAATAATATAATATTTTTCAACATAATGGTAAGTAGAAAAAATAATTTTATTGAAACCAAATGTAATTTAATTAAAGGCAAGTGTAATTTAATTGTAAACAAAATTAATAAAACAAATGTTTATTTAAACAAATGTAATTTATTTGAAAACAAATGTAATTTAGTTGAAAAGAAATGTAATTTAATTTAAAACAAATATAATTTAATTAAAAATAAAGGTCATTTAATAAAAATATAAGTTAATTTAATAAAAAAATTTAATTTAAAAAAAATATAATTTTTAAAAATAAAGTTAATTTAAAAAAAAATAATTTAATTGAAAATAATGGTAACTTTAAAAAATGTAATTTAATTGAAAACATGTCATTTAATTGAAAAACAAATGTAATTCAATTGAAAATAATAATTTAATAAAAATGTAATTTACTTGAAAACAAAGGTAATATAAAGAGGAATGAAACTAACTCTTCATTCTTAAGTAAAGGGAAATGAGGCTACCTCATTTTATATTTGACTCCTTTATATTTTAGAAAAATTAATAATATTTCATTTTATTTTGCTTCATTATATCTGGTTTCAAAAAAATTAATAAATAAACAGCTCAATATATCGAAAACAAATTAAAAAAACATAACGTACGCTTAAATAACAAAATCAAGATGCTGCATTGACATTGGTTTGAAATTACGGTTATTTTTGCTCATGTATTTGACTATTTTTGTATTGTATAAAGTTTTAGCATGATTCGAGTTCATATATTCATGAGCATGACATTGCTTAAAATTCCAGAACGACCGGTCGCCGAAAAATAACTAAAACATGCCACTTTTATTTCTCTAGAAACTCCCTATCGTAAACATGGCCCATCCTAAAGGTAAGTACAGTGAGACTACGAAAGTCATAAAATAAACTCCAAAGACAAAAACTACTATAGTACTGAGTAAAGAAGGATTCCAGCTAAAGAAGTTGGCGTTTGTGCCATGCTTTAACATCAGTTTCAAGAAAGTTTGTTAAAACTTTAAAGAGATTTCAGTTTTAATGCATATTAACAGGAAAAAATTTTAAGTTTTGTCATTTGAGCACAGTTACAGCATTATTAAACATGAGAGACTCAAAAAGTAAAATTTTAATTATTTTTATTTAATAAAATTATTATTTAATTAAATTTTAATTAATTTATTTATTATTTAATTATTTTTATCACAGCATATTTATTATTATTTAAATAAAAATTTCGTAAGAACGGAAAAAAATTTCTCTTTTCAAATAACTCTTATGTTTTATCATCTCGCATATACCTACTGGCATGTTGAAAAAATGTATGAAGGAAAATTTTTACAGTATTTATCCCCTGTTGTAACCGTGCTTCCTCCTACAGACTGCAAGAGTGCCCCCTGTGGCGTTCAGGAGAAATGTTTATAAGTCATCGAGACTCTCAACCTTGAGGAAGTACAGCGCAACCGGCGCAGCCGCTGAGAACCATTTAGTACAGCGCAATCATGCGATTCTGCTGAAAAACGTTTAGTTTGTAATATCTCATCCTGAGAAGAAATATATTAAGCGCACTCCAACGCATTAGTTGGCTTACAGTCTCTCACCGGAGAGGAAGTATATTTTGCGCTTCCAGCGCGTACCTCATTATCTTTATTTTCGGATTAGAAGTATAATCATTCCACCAATTTATAATTATATGTCTTTAACTGTGTTAAATATGTGTGGTGTCAGTGCTGTAATTAAAATTGTGAGTACATATCTATGTCTCAAGTCTCAATCCAATCACACCCAGTTACAATCCCCTTGCACCCACAACTCTACACTGTTAGAGATACAGCAATGCCTTGTATTGACGATTTTAAACATTAAAAAAGATATAAGATATTTCGATTTTCCGGGTGTTTTGTATTATATATGTAAGTAACTAAACTCGGTATTATATGCCAGTGTGTTAAAACTCTTATTTGAAAGTCACGAAAATGTGCATGCAATAATGTGCAAACAATTTTAATGTTAAATTAGTTAATTAATCTTTAATCTAGAAGCTATCGACGTGTAAATCTACAATAAAATTTATGTGTGGTAATTAAATTTTAAATCCATAAAAATAAATTGTCTTTAAAACAGCAAGTAAAAAATAAATTCATACAGAAAATTTCGTATAAAAATAAATTTTATATAATCTTAGATTTGTCTTTTAATTGATTATTTCTAAATTAAGCATGAAGTTAAATTACTTTTAAATGCTACGATGCCTCTTTCTTCCTTAAATTCTTTATTTTTAAATACTTTCTTTTCATTGGAAACCCTTTTGTTTGTAGTCCAACACAAAGAAGAAACAAAATAATGTTGGTACAAAATGCTTTCACTAGTTTTTTAACATTGCAACTCGGATTTAGCAGTACCATTGGATTCAACTGTAACATTTCTCATAAGAACAGTTGTTGAATCTGGTAAGAGAGCAGCAAAAATTTCAACTCGGCTCATGGATTTGTGCAATGGCATGAGAACCAAGTCGAGAACTAACCCATGATCACCCATGGAGGGCCATCCAATTATCTAAGCGAGTTAGAGGAATGCTGGGGTTTGAAGAGACCAGAAAACGGAAAGCATAACGACCAGCAGGCTTCAAATTGAAAAGGCACGGTCTTTAAGAGGTGTCTGAATTTGATACTGACCACATTGCCCTGCTGTAATGCAATTGCATGGAGTAGCTTATAAAATTGCTTGTGAGACTAAATTTTAAAATGCTATTTCGTTGGAAATTTACTGAAAAACGAAGAAAACTTTACATGCACTTTATAATATATGTTAAAAATATTAATACGTTATTTATTATTTATTAATATGTTTTTTTTAATTATTTATCCAATGCTAGAAAAATTATATTTTGTTTGAAATTTACTGGAAAACGAAGAAAAACTTGCAGCATGCACTTTATTGTAATGCCGCAAATTTTAATACATAATTATATTTAAACCATTTTAATACATATTATTATATTATACATATTATTAATTTAAAATTATATTTAATAATATTTTAATACATATTATAAAAATCAATATGTTAATTACTATGTTTTTTATTATTTATCCAATATTGAAAAAGTGCTATTTTAAAAGAAAAAGTTTTTTCTTTTTAGCTTTGTTTGCTTCGATTTTGTTATATTTTTTGGAGGGAGTTTGTTATATTTTTTACACAATTTTATATCAATTGTGTAAAGTATTTCGTAAAAATGTGTCTTTTGATAATAAATCAAAATTGTTTGGTATGTTATTATAAATATATATTTTATATAATCAGTTGTTTATCGAATTTTCCCCATTTCACTTAATAAATTTGACATATTAATATTCAAAATAAGAATATATCATTTGTTGCATTAAATTAAGAAAATTTTGAAAAACATTTTCAGAGCAAAAATATTAAATAAAAACATGTATGTAAAACATAAAATATATAAATAAATAATAAAGCATATAAGAATATGTAATAATAATAATATAATATTATAATATTAATTTTATATTTTGTTTTGTTTATTTTTATTTTTATTTATTTATTTTTATTATTATTTTTTGATTAATTTTTTTTTTTTATTTTATTTTATTTTATATTATATAATAATACAAATCTAAAGTTTATAACACAAAAATGTTTTTACAAAAGGAAAATATTTTTAAAAAATTCTTTATTTTAATTTTTAAAATATAAATTTTTTTTTTAATTTTCATACAGCGAAACTATTAACTTATCAAAATGAGGATTATCCATAAAGAACTGCTAAAAAGTGGTCAATAAAAAACTGGTAAAGTGATTTTGAGGATTGATCAGCTGATGATTAGAAGCATGGATGCTTAATTTTTAAAGAAAAAGGCATTTATACACATTAAATTTTCGTTATAATAAATATCACACAGCAACACCATGAAAAATAAATAAGAATATATAGCTTAAAGAATTAAAGAATTGAATTCTGCTTAATGATTTTGTTTTACGATATTATAGATGCATTACGATGGATTCTACAGAGAACTTTTTTAATAATTAAATACTGAGTTTATTTAATAGATTGAATAAAATGAAAAAATTCTGGAGAATGCTCTACTTTACAGAAAAATTCAATAGATCATCTAATTTGTGGTAGAGTTTTTGGGAAAAGAATCATTAGTATGTATGACTAAGCATTTTTTCAGACCTTAAATAGAAAATCTTGCTGGAAATACATTCATCACATTTAATAATAGTGATTACCTGTAGGAATTTGTAAAATGAATTGTAAGTTCCTGCAGTTCTGTAAATATATAAATAAAAACATATTGCACACCTAGCATGCTCATTATATGCAAAAGGGAATGAGAATTCCAGAATTACAATTACTTGGAATAATTATGCAAACCACATATAATTTAAATTGTCACTAAAAAACAAAATTAAGTTTGAAATTAGTTTGGAAATTTCTTTGAGAAAATCTTTAGATACATAGCGCATTAAACAGCTTAAAGTTACCTTGTAAAGCTATTTTCTAATGAACTCCTACATTCTACTAATCTGCAGAAATTCTTTAGATAAAATCAACTATATATACTTTTCCCCGTGTATTATAGCATAAATAATACAGCTTTGAATATCAGTAATTAATCCACTTATAAATATTACATGTAAAGCCAATACTATTAATATTACAAAGCTTTTGTAAGCTACTGTTTGCTGAATATAAATCTTACATGTAAAATAACGTAACTTTACTAAAGATAACAAAATTGAATTGAATATACTTATGAAAGACAGAATAATAACCAATTTATTTAATCAGTCATAGCTAATTAAATGTGTTAGATGAGTAGAAAAATCAATTACATGGCGTATAACTAGAATTTAAATGTTTTGTTATGTCGCTTATGAAACAATCTTTGCGCTAGTGTATTTTTAAAGGTATCAGTTAATATTAGTATTATAATTTTGTTTTCTTTATTTAAATTATTTATGTCAATTTATTAGATAAATATACAAATGCACCAAAACTGTTGATTTTTTCGTGATTATATATACAAAAAAAATTATATATTTTATAAATACTAGTTGAAAATTATTCGATATTTACCAAATTGTTTTGCATCATTAGAAAAAGAAATTTAGAAATATCGGATAATTTTTAATTGGTTTTATTATTTTGCAACTTACAGCAATGTTGTTTAGTCTCATGTAATTGTATCGTAGATAAGATTTTTAAAAATAGAAATAAAATCTTAATATCATATTAAAATAACTAAAAGAAACTTATTACTAAAGGGAAAGGCGTTTTGCTTCATAGATATATTTCAAGTCATTAACAAAAATCTTCAAATAAGTTGCATTTTTCAGGTATTTAAAAATTACAGAAGCCTTAAATTTAACGGGTACCATTTTCAAAAAGTTTTGATTTGGTTCTTTTTCTTCATAAATAATTATTCACCTTCTTGTAGAATTAACAGCAGTCTCTCTAATCTCTTGAAATCCAATCGAATGCTTTGATAAATACAATCAAAAAGCAGTAATTCAACTTTACCTATCGATAATCATATTAATAATAAGTAAGTAATTTTATAGACCATTTTTATAGAGATTTTATAGAGGTTACTGATGATTTATAACCAAACCATAACCATATTTACCTTAAAATAAAATATGAAAACTGAAATTCTCTTTCAGTATAATTAAATGCAGGGGCAGCCACTCGCGGCGCGCCTTGAATATTTTTCTGACCCGTGAGATTTATTACACTTTTACAAAATATATTTATTTTATAATGGCCAAAGTAGTGAAAATCAGTGTATTAAAAATGCATTATTTGTGCATCTATATATTAAAAAATTAACTGTCGAAATGATCAGAAAAATTAACTTTGATATTAAAATAATATTCTTGCCCAAACAAATATAGCACTGGTAAAATGTATATTTTTTAATGATTTAATTTTAATCATTTTTAGTCTTATATATTTCTTTACGATGTGCGTTTAGTATTAGTATTATTATTATATAGTCTATGATTACATGTAAGAATAATAGTAAACACAAAATAACCACCAATTATGTTTCAATTTTTGGAATAAACAAAATGTCCATAGTGGGTTTAAATCTAATATAGGGATATATAATTTTACAATGCGGCCTGTGAAGTTATGATGCCTTTACCGCGATGCGACATAAAAGTTATGACTTAAGTGCTTTATTTAACCACTGATACCAACAATTACTGTCTACTTAAATAACTCTACATCTAAGTGGTCATTTGGGTTGGTCACCACTGATTAAATGTATTCCTGCAGTCTGTATGCCAGCGCATTTCTTTAAGTAGAGAAATTAACCATCTTATTTCTTTATAACAAACTATATATTTTAAATGTGTCATATATCTTTAAAAATGAATTGCATCCTCTTCTAACCTTATAGGTTCAATTTAACAATCCAATGTTTTCCAGTATATCCTTTGTCACTCAGAATCTTCATCAACACGCGTTTAGACCATTAGAGAAGTTCTCAAAGGTAGAAAATACATCATGTTGGATAATGAAGTTCTAGTTACCGTAATTGAAAGGCTTGGCTACAGAATGCCATCCATCATTCTGATAGTTCTGCTAGAAACATATCGTAATTGTATGGGAGTCGGTGACTTTAGTATTTTATTTAACCCCTGATACCAACAATTCCTGTCTTCTTTAATAACTGTACAGTGAAATGAACAAATGGTGAGATAGTAGACGGATATATTTTGAGATAGCTAGTACATAACTATTGATGTTTGATAAAAGCCAGCAGGCATCATGACTTTTCTGCGGGAATTCAGTTGAAAAACGTAAAGTAAGAGAGATTGGGCTTTCATGATAAGAGTTATTATTGTTATTAATTAACATGACGAAAGTTCTAGATGATGAGAACTTTAATTTAATTGTAGGCAATCGTGAAATTTAGTTCATTGTATGTATAACATCATTCAAAACATGTAGTTAAAATGTCTTTTTTTAGATTCTAAAAATTAATATAACAGTTATCTCTATTACAGTATGGTGGTTTAGTAAAAAATAGTTTTTCAAAAATTCAATTTGAATTCAGAATCCTAAAATCTCTAGAATATGACTTCTAATGTTCTAGAAACAAACTCAAAACTGTTTTTCAAAAGTTAAAGATCTTATCTTTAAAATAAAATAATAAAATGAAAATTTGTTTATCAAAATAGTAGATTTGGAAAGTTTTAGATTGACTTAAAACCAAAGAAGACACTTAAATTCTCTTCCAGTTTAATTAAATGTATTTCTGCAGCTTGTATGTATGTCTGCAGCGAATTTCTTTAAGTAGAGCAATTAACCATCTTTTTTTCTTATATTTTAAATCTGTTATATGAATCAATGTCTGTTATATGAATATGTTAAATGAATCTTCTAAAATCATACGTTCAATTTATCAATCCAATGTTTTCCAGTATATCCTTTGTCACTCAGTACCTACATCACCACGCTTTTAGACCATTAGAGAAGTTCTCAAAGGTAGAAAATACATCATGTTGGATAATGAAGTTCTAGTTACCGTAATTGAAAGGCTTGGCTACGGAATACCATCCATCATTCTGATAGTTCTGCTAGAAACGTATTGTAATTGTACGGAAGTCGGTGACTTTAGTACTTTTATTTAAAAACTGATACTAACAATTCCTGTCAACTTAAATACCTCTACAGTGAAAAGAACAAATGGTGAGATATGGTGGGTATTTTGAGAAAGTCGGCAAGTAAGTGTTGATGTTTGGACAATGCCATTAGCATCATGACTTTTATGTGGGAATTCAGTTGAAAAAAAAGGTAAATTAAGAGAGATTGGGCTTTCATGATAATTGTTAAGTAACTGATTTCATGTTAATTAATAATACACTCATGTCCATAAATTAAGGATAATTCAGAATCACACAGAAATTGAACTCTAAAATAAAAATTTCACCTGTAGAATTATCAGACACATCTTGAAGAAGAATATGCAAATTACAGGAAACCACCAGATGGCGCGGATAGTACGTCACAATGACGAGAGTGTAAGACAGGGGTTCTATAAGAATGGTGGCAAACAAGTGAAATTTTTCATAAGCGCTTTAAAAGCCTTTCAGTGCAATAACCGCATAGTTATTGCACAAAAGAAGCATTTGGATGATTTTTTACGTGGTAGAATTATCGGACGACTGGAATGTGGACGTACCCAGCTGGAAGTATCCGAGGAACTTGGAATCGCCCAGAGTGTCATCTCCAGGCTTTGGCAACGATTGCAAGATGATGGTAATGTGATAGATGTTAAACAGGTCGCCCCCGAATAATACCGAATGAGGACCGGTATTTAGCAGTTACTGCCAAAAGAAACAGAAGCACAGCATCAGACCTGTCTCGTCAGCTGTCTGCAGCTACCGGTACGACAGTTTCAAAGCAGACCGTGTACAGACGCTTAGGGCACGTTGGTCTATATGCTCGTAGGCCTGTCAAATGTATTCCACTTACCGCAACTCACATGTCGCCTGCGATTAACCTGGAGTAGATAGCATGCATTAACCAACAGTGGTCTTGTTGATGTTTTCCGACGAGTCCAGGTTTAGTTTGCAGTCTAATTCTCGCCGGACTTTCATATGGAGAGCGCCAGGTACCCGTTACCAAAGAGAACACCATTGAACGACACCGTTACAATGGTGCAGGATGTCTCATTTGGGGAGGACTTATTTTATTCCAGTACTGACCATGTTCAGAGTGTAACGATGACAGGCATCTATCGGGATGTCATTCTGGAACAACATGTACGTTTGTTTCGGGACGCCAAGGGGGCTGAATTTCTGTTTATGGATGACAACGCCCGTCCTCACTGTGCATACATTGTAGAAAAATGCTTTCAATTGGAGGATATCACTGTATGGATTGGCCAGCATACTCACCGGACTTGAATCAATAGAGCATGTGTGGGATATGCTTGTCCGACGAATTGCAGCCCGTAAACCTCCTCCCACTTTTCAACTGGAACTGGAGGGCATTGCTTGATGAGTGGTGCAATATTCCCAAGATCAGATTGATAATTTGAACCAGCATGCCTAGGCGTTGTAAGGCCTGTATTGCATCGTCCGGGAGACATACTCCATATTAACCATCATAATAACCATGACTGATTTTTGGAAATAGGTTCTTTTTTTGAAATTTGCTCCAGGGAGTAAAAATGCAATTTTTATTAATTATATCAAACATATAGCATCTTTTTTTTTTTACCTTTTATTTAATAAATAGACTTTAAAATAAGTCAAATTTGTTTTGCTTTCATGTCTCTTTCTTTGCCTAACTTCATTATCCTTAATTTATGGACATGAGTGTAATAGTAACTCCTATTTTTATTAATTAACATGACGAAAAGATCTATGGTAAGAACTTTTAATTTAATTTTATGCAATCGGGAAATTTAGTTTTTGAATGCATAACATTCTTAAAAACATTTAATATAAATGTCTTTACATTCTGAAAATCATTAAAACATTTGTCTCTATTATCGTATGGTGGTTTATAAACAATACAGTTTTTAAAACTCCAATTTTAAGTTTTTAATGCATTAATTCAGCAGCCTAAAAATCTCGAGAATATGACTCTGATGTACTAGACACAAACTCATAACTGTTTTCGGAAGTTCTTATCTTCAAAAAAACAATATTTTTTTCTCAAAATAGTCGATTTGGAAGTTTAAGACATGCATAAAAATGAGACACTTAAATTCTCCTCCAGTTCAATTAAAGGTATTCCTGAATCCTGTATGCATTTCTGCAGCAAATGTCTTTAAGTAGAGCAATTAACCATCTTTTTTCTTATATTTTAAATCTGTTATATATCTTTAAAAATTAACCTTCTAAACTCATACGTTCAATTTATCAATCCAATGTTTTCCAGTATATCCTTTGTCACTCAGTACCTACATCACCACGCTTTTAGACCATTAGAGCAGTTCTCAAAGGTAGAAAATACATCATGCTGGATAATGAAGTTCTAGTTACGGTAATTGAAAGGCTTGGCTACGGAATACGATCCATCATTCTGATAGTTCTGCTAGAAACGTATCGTAATTGTACGGAAGTCGGTGCCTTTAGTATTTTATTTAACCACTGATACCAACAATTCCTGTCTACTTCAATAACTCTACAGCGAAAAGAACAAATGGTGAGATAGTAGAATGATATATTTTGAGAACGCTGGTACATAAGTGTTGATTTTTGGTAAAAGCCAGCAGCATCATGACTTTTCTGTGTGAATTCGAACGAAAAATGTAAAGTAAAAGTTGGGCTTTCAAGATAAGAGTTATTGTTATTAATTAACATAACGAAAGATTTAGACGGTAAGGACTTTAACTTAATTGTATGCAATAGTGAAATTTTCTGAGTTTTAAATGTTCCATACTAACAAATGTCAGAAAATACTGGATATATTATATTAAAGATGTGATGAATAACAAGTTAATTTTCGATTTAATTTTTAAATGATTAATTTTAAAAATAAATTGCAAGTTATTTTAGTTTTCAAATTGGTTATAAAATTACATATTTCTAATCTAATAATAAACTTTTTCATTTAATTTAAAATATTTAAAATTTTACATAAAACTTATTCTTTAAAATAATTTTTTATAACTTTGTTTTAATTTAAATATCAGTATCTGTATCTTGTTTTGTAGAGAAATATTTCTTATATCTAATATGGCGTTTTTAGAATAAACACCAAAACATTAGATAAATTAAAAATCGTGATAAATTCTAGATAAATGCTGATTAATATAATTCTAAATCATGAGAAATAATGCATTATAATTTACTATATAATATAATTAATGAACTATTTATAAATTATAAATTATGATAAATGCCTGTAACGTATTATTTATTTTTATTTTGTATTCTGATATACCTATATTTCAAAACATTAATAATGTTTACTTTTCTTTCTTTGAAAAAGAAATAATTAAAATAATTTATTTTAGCTGGTTTATTAATTAATAATAATTTTTAAATTTTATTGCCAAAGTAAAAAGAAAGAAGAAAATATTAATAAATAAAAGTGGTAGAAAATAATTTTATTTTAGCTTAGTTATTAATAAATAATTGATAAAATTTTAATTTTATTGCTTAATTAAAAGGAAAGAATAAAATATTGATGAATAAAAGTGGTAGGAAATAAGTTTATTAGGAAGAGAAGTTAAATTGTAGGAAAAAAATTATTTCCAATAAATTTTTTATTTTCATTAAAACATATCGATAAAACTGCAGAGTACTATTGTTATTAATTAACAAGATTATCATTAATTAATTGTCCGGTTTACTGTTCTTCAAAATTTTTTTTTTAATAAAAAATTGAAGAAAAGTATTTTGTTTAAGTGCAACTCAAAATTTTATGCAGAAACCCTTTGTTATATATGATGTTGCATTGTGGACCATTATAACGCTTAGAATTAAAAATAGTTACTTCCCAATAGACAATCGCATTTAAATGTGGTTTATCGAAACTAAATTAAACACCACAATACGACATTGCCTTTTTAGAACTTACATGAAAAAACCTAATTAAGGTTACTTTATCCACTAATGATTAAAAGTAATTTCCAGAAACAAGTAGCATCCTATACAAAAAAAAGAGTAGAATGATCGAGATAGGAAGATGTTCATTGTCTGCGTTAAATTTTTACTGCTGGCCAGTAAAGTCAACCAGACAGACAATTTTATAATTAAATATGGTGTTTGCTAGATAAAAATAGCACGTGAAAACTGGAAGAACATAATTAGATAAATATTGCATTACTAAACTATTACTTATTTGTTATATCTTATAACTGTCATAGTCTCATAAGTTCAATGTAGTTTCTACTAAAATAAAAAGTTAATTCATGAAATAAGGAATTTTCAAACTATCAAATAACGAAATAAGATGGGAGATGGATAATTTTGAAATTGCAGTATTACTTCATATTTACCTTAAAGAAGAAATAAATGAAAAATTTATGTTATTCCCTGATGAATTCCGTAAATTAAACTAAAAGTTTTCTTCTTTTTTTTTCATCAGGAAAAAACATTATATTTAAACAAATTTATGGAAAATGCTCTTTGCAACAGTTTTTGTGAAATGCGTAATTTGCAAACACAGAATTTGCCATTTTATATTCTTTAGTAATCTTAACTAAAAAATATAATAGAACTTTTAGATATTTTTTAATATCTAGAGTTATATTTGGGGCCTGATGGCACTCAGTGCTACAGATTTCTGTCTCGAGTCCCGGCGGTGCCATGGAAATTTGTAGTGGTTCGGAATCCACTTTAAATCGTAGTTTCCGGTCTAATATGATTGTTGAGCATTGGGCTGACAACCCTGAGGCTGTTGTACAAATGCAGAAGAAGGAGAATATATTTATAAAGATCCTTTATAAACACCATTATAAAGATAACATTTAAAATTTGAATTGACTCACTAACATATAATAAAATCAAGACAACTGGAAATATATAGAGCATTGCAATAAAGTGCATGACAACGTAACATTAGTAAAATTTCATATACATATTAAAATATTTTCTTTATTCTTTAATAAATATAATTACTATAACAAATCAATTAAATGGCATACTTTTTTTTTTTGAAAAAATATCAACAAAAAGCAGTTGTTATTCTTTTTGTTATATTATAGAAATTTATTTAAAAAAAACGTAAATATTAAAGTAAACATAATTAACTAAGCAATACATCAATAAATTTAAATTAAAGTTAACAACGTTAACATAACTTAAGGAAAGGTTCACTCACATATTAGAATATTTGCTTTATTGTTTAATAAATATAATTACTATAACGAATAAATTAAATAAAATACTTATATTTGAAAAAATAAAATAAACAAGCTGCAATTGCTATTCTTTTTGCTATCTTGCATTTAAAAAAATCTTAAATATTAAAGTGAACGTAATTAACTAAACAATACATTAATAAATTTAATTTAAAGTTAACAATTTCACATAAGGAAAAGTTACTTCACATGTTAAAATATTTGCTTTATTATTTAATAAATATAATTAATGAAACAAATAAATTAAAAAAAATACTCTTTTTTGTAAAAATAAAATCAACAAGCAGCAGTTGTTTTTCTTGTTATCTTACAAAAACCAATTTAAAAAATAGTAAATATTAAAGTGAACCTTATTAACTTAGCAATACATTAATAAATTTAAATTAAACTTAAAAATATTAACATAATATAAGTAAAAGTTCTTTCACATATTAAAATACTTGCTTTATTATTTAATAAATTTATTTTAAAAATAAGAATTTATAATTATAATTTTTTCTTGATATTATAATTTTTATATAATTAATTTAATTATTAATTATTAAAATAATTGTAATTTTTAATTTTTTTAAAAAGTTATTATTTAATAAACATTAATAAATTTAAATCACATATTAAAATATTTGCTTTATTATTTAAAATTATAATTACACATAAAAATATTTAATAGCATCATTTAAAAATAAAATCAACAAAGTAAATTTATACTTTTTATCTTATAAAAACTTATTTTAAAAAATCATAAATATTTAGAACAAAATTATATTTTTTAATAAATTTAAAAAACTTAACAAATTTAACATAAGATAAAGAAAATTTTCATTCACATATTGGAATATTTGCTTTATTATTTAATGAATATAATTATTATAAAAGTAAATTAAATGACATATTTTTTATTTGAAAAAAAAAAAGTAAAGCTGCAGTTATTATTCTTTTTGTTATCTTATAAAAACTTACTAAAAAAATCGTAAATATTAAAGTGAACATAATTAACTAAGCAATACATTAATTAAAGTTAACATCTTTAATTTTAATTAAAAGTTGTACCGATATAATTTAAAAGCAGTTACAACTGAAATTAAATGCTACGTTGCGAAATAAAGGTTAAATTAAAGCTTTTTGAGAACTAAATAATTTTGAAGTCACAGGGCTTAGAAATTCCTGACTGAAAAAAAATTCTAATTTTTGTTTACTTTAGAGAATAATAATGGAAAAAACTAAAAATATTCACTTTTGATTAGATTCACAGTAAGCCGAAAAAGAGTTGGTTTTTTTTACAAGGAGAAAACATTGTTTTTTGAATAAAGTTATGAAAACTACTCGTAGAACAATGTTTGAAAGATGCATAATTTGCAAGTATAAAAAGTGTCATTTATGCTCTCAGTTTTCTTGTTAAATAGGTGTTAGCTATGTAAATAAATTTTGAATTTTGAATTTTTAAATAACTTTTCTGAGTAAGTAAAGGTATTTTTAGAAAGATCTGATTTGGGGGTATTAAAGGAATGACATTTAAAATATGAATTCATTTGCTAACGTTTAATCAAATCAAGACAACTGAGACTGTACAATTTTTTATTATTTTTAAAGATTTAGAAATTAGACAAATAAATTTTCTGTTGGCGTAATTGCAAGAAAATTGGCTAATGCTCTGACCTTTGACACCCCGGGCTTCAGGTTCGAATCCTGGCGGTAGCATGGATGTTTGTTAGTGGTTTGAAATTCACTTTAAACTGTAGGTCCCGGTCTAATTAACCCAAAGTGTGCACAAAATGACCTTAGAGCGACAAACGAAACCAAACCTAATTACAAGAGAACAAGTCATATGCCTGTAACAGGTGTACATGTGCAGGTATGTACATGTATACACATGCATTATTGCTGCCGGTAAGTGCTGTCTGTAATCTACTGCATTATTATACTTTTAACGGTAGTTATGTAGCAAATTCAGCATTAACTATGGTAGTCCACAAGAGATGGCTGAATAATTGCAAGAGAAAATGTCCTATGCTTGTAAATGTACAGGTTTATATATACATTATTGTTGTCTGCAAATGTTGTCTGTAATCTACTGCATCATTATACTTTTAATGGTAGATATGCAGCAAATTCAGCATTAACTAGGGTATTCCACAGGATGCGGCTGAATAATTGCAAGAGTAAATACAGATTTATATATACATTATTGTTGCCTGTAAATGCTGTCCGTAATCTACTACAGCATTATACTTTTAATGGTAAATATGTAGCAAATTCAACGTTAGCTAAAGTATTCCACAGGAAGGGGCTGCTACAAAATTTTAGCATTGCGGTACCTCATTTATTGCAGTACCTCAATTTAGAAGGAACAAATCACAGATATCTGTACATCATAACAACCTCGTTCCCACCAGAGTACTTTCTGGTCTACGATTTTACTTTTTCCATCCCAGACATAATACATGGAATCTTTCGATTTAACATTATTTATTCGTTTCGAGTCATGCATCCCAATCAACTAAACCGGTCATGTCCGGTTTGACGTAAAATTAAATTCATATAATTGAAATATGCTTATAAAAATCATGACTTAAAAGGAAAATTATTTTTTAGATTTTATTTTCGTAAAAAAGCCAAAACAGATCCGAAAAATGTGAATATCAAGGCTATCAATCGGTAAAATTTCTATTTAAACAATATTAAGATTATTTATAATTTCGCAAAACAATATTTATCATCAATTGTTTTTCATAGAAGCATTGTAAATCAAAATAAATCAAATTAGTTAGTTTTAATATTGTGCTACAGCCCAATCAGCGAGATTTTTAATCTTATTTTACACAATTAATTCAAGTTTGTAAATATTTTTATACTCAAGTTTCATATCAATTATCTTTTTCTTCTTCATTGGCACAACAGCCCCATGGTGGGCCAAGGCCGTCTGTCTACTGGCAGATTTCGAAACTGAAGATATTTCCTTTTTTTTTTACGGAGTAGGTTTTTAGCTCTACGCCCAACTCTCTACAGTCATATTAGACTGGGACCTATGATTTAAAGTGGATTTCGAACCACTACAAACATTTATGTCACAGCCGGGACTCGATCCCAAAACCTGTAAAACTGAGTGCTAGATCCTATCAACTATGGTTGTAGTTACATTATTCCTTCCTGATAACTTAATTATTATCTAAATTTAGTGGTAAATAATATATTTTTAATAAAAATATTTTTAATTGATAGTTATTACATTCTGATAATTAAATATTCCAATTTATCTGCAGTGATAATTAATTTTCAAGAAAACGTTTTGTACAAATATTCAACTAGTTAGGTAATGGCCTAAACTCAAAAGTAGTCGAATACGTGAAACTATATATATTTAAATTATACTATCATGAAATAAATTATCATATAAAGCTAAATTTCGAAAATATTATATAATAGTCAAATGATATAGTTGTTCATTAAACCAATGCGAGAATATAATATTAAATCATTTACTGTTTCGTACAAAAGCAATGTAAAATAACTTATGTATAAATTATCGTTAATAACAATTTCTAAGCCCAGTCAATAATTATATTAAATACAATTATTCGAGTTAAATATTTAGTGTGTACAGATGAGTATATTTCAAAACATTACAATATTATTTAAATGAATTATTATAGAACTATGTAAGAAGTAATTAGTATTTTGAATTAAAATATACTAGTAACATTGAAAATATATCGATAGTTATTATTAATTATCGTAGCATTTGTCCAAATTGGAATAAAAAGCATCTTATTCAATTTATGACAAAAAAAAATCAACGTTATAATCGTTTATCTAATTAATTAAATGAAATAATTATTATAGAATTCTGCAAAAAGAAATTAGTGCTTTGAATAAATATAATAATGAAATTAAAATATATCGATAGTTATTATTAATTATCATAGCATTTGTCCAAATTAGAATAAAAAGCATCTTATTCAATTTATGATAAAAAAAACCAACATTATAATCGTTTATCTAGTTAATTAAATAGAATAATTATTATTGAATTCTGTAAAATGTAATTAGTACTAAAATAATTGTAAAAATATGTAAAAAGTAGTTAGTACATTGAATAAAATATAATAGTAACATTAAAATAGATCGATATTTATTATTAATTATCTCAGCATTTCTTCAAATTTGAATAAAAAGCATCTTATTCAATTTATGATAAAAAATATCAACATTATAATCGTTTATCTAGTTAATTAAATAGAATAATTAAATAGAAATTATTATAATGAATTAGTACAAAAATAATTGCAAAAATATGTAATTAGTACTTTGAATAAAATATAATAGTAACATTAAAATACATCGATATTATTATTAATTATCTCAGCATTTCTTCAAATTGGAATAAAAACATCTTATTCAATTTATGACAAAAAAAAAAAAAATAATAATAGTTTTTTATCTAATTAATTAAATAGAATAATTACTATAGAATTCTGCAAAAGTAATTAGTACTTTGAATAAAATATAATAGTAACATTAAAATATATCGATAGTTATTATTAATTATCACAGCATTTGTCCGAATTGGAATAAAAAAAGCATCTCATTCAATTTATGACAAAAATATCGACATTAAAATCGTTTATCTAAAATTCTTGTTGCTTTTTATTAAAAAATAAATTGAAGCTTGACATAAATTTGATTGGACAGTAAATATAATACAAAATAATAGCTGCGTTAAAGGAAAAGAATTTTATTTTACGTAACATAAAATTTAAACTTAAAAGCTTCAGTCTTTAAGTTTTGGTTGGTCTCAAATATTTTTATTATAGATCCTCAGTTCAACAGTTTATTAGGAAAATGTGTAACATTTTTAACCCAAAAATAAATTTAATTATATTATTTAAAATGCATAGCTTATAAAACTTTACATTTGGTGAAAATATAAGTCTTTTAAACCTGAATATTTTTATGGTTTAACTTAAACATACAGAATTTAATTCGTTATTAAACAAAACAGATTCATATTTAAAATTACTATTTTGCTAATTCTACATTTCATCTTCTAATTAATGTTATGAAAATTGGGTAAAAAAATATATAAAAGAATTATTAATAACGTAGATTATGCATTTTACAATTATTCTCAAATAAGCACGTGAAGACTTTTAAAGATATTGCGTGTTGTAAATGAACTATTTATGTTCTTGTAACAATCAAAAACCTTTATAATGTTCCAAGATACATAACCAACATGACGTTTTCACTTGAATTATTATCAAAAATTAAGAAATGTGCATATGGCATTTCCCAGCATCCTACTGTAGTAAAATATAAACATGGTCAATTTAGAAAATTTATTTTCCTTTCTATATGAATTAAAAAAATATTGTTACTATAATTCATACATTATTATTTATGCAATATAATGTAATAAGGTTTAAGTTACCAAAGATTACAAAAAAATACGCAAAAGACTTTTTAATTAAGTAGATCATGCGTTTTACAATATTCTTAAACAATTGCTTGAAAACTTCTATGCTTGTAAAGATATTGTTATAAATTTACTATTCCTTTTCCTGCAACAATCAAAAACTTATATAATGTTACACGATACATATCCGGCTTGCCGTTTTTACGTGAATTATTGTTGAAAATTAAGAAATGTGCACATGGCTTTTTCCAGTATCTTATTGTAGAAACATATAAGCTTTTTCAGACTTCAGATAAATTATTTTCCTTTCTATATGAATAAAAAATATTGTTACAATATAATGTTATAAATTATTATTTATACGATATAGCGTAATATGATATACGTTAACAAAGATTACAAAAAAAAAAAAAATTAATTAAGTAGATCATGAGTTTTACAATTATTCTTAAACAATTGCTTGAAGACTTCTAACAGGTGGGCTGAAATGTTAGTAGGCTGACACATAGATGGCGCTACTAGTATTAAATCCATATAATTTTTAATTAGCCTTTAACCTTCAAAAGACACGTGTGTAAATTTGACAGCTGTTGCTCTATTAGTATGTGAGTTATAGCATTTTTAGTGAAGGAACTTTTGTTAGTTTGAAAAATGGATAAAAAAGGAATTTCGTGTTTTGCATAAAGCACTGCTTTTTGACAAAAAATACTATTAAAGCCAAGGCTTGATAAACATTATTCGGACTTTGCACTAGGAAAATCAACCGTAGAGAAATGGTTTGCTAAATTTAAACGAGGCGAAATGAGCACCGAGGACGATGCAAGCAGTGGACGTCCCAAAGAAGCTGTTACCGAAAACATCAAAAAAGTCCACACAATAATTTCTGATAACCGTAAAGTGAAGTTGATTCAGATAGCTGAGACCCTAAAGATATCAAAGTAACGTGTTGGACATATCGTGAATGAATATTTGGATATGCGAAAGCTCTGTTCAAAGTGGGTGCCGCGCGAGTTCACAATCTCACAAAAACAACAACGAATTGATGATTCTAAGCATGTTCAATCGTAATAAACCCGAATTTTTGCTAATAGTGTAACAGCTGTCAACTTTATACGTCTTTTGAAGGCTAGGGCTAACTAAAAATCATATGGATTTAATACTAGTAGAGCCATCTATGTGCCAGCCTACGAACCTTTCAGCTCTCTGTTATGCTTGTAAATATATTGTTGTTAATGAACTATTCCTTTTCCTGTAATACAATCAAACACTTTTGCAATCAAAAACTTCTATAATGTGCCTATGGAATTTTCTAGAATCCTACTGTAATAAAATATAAACTTGCACAGACCACAGAAATTTTATTTTCCTCTCTATATGCATAAAAAATATTACAAAGATTAAATTAAGCCTAATATATTTTTATAACTATTAAGAATGACATGTTTTAAGAAACAGAAATTCAAATAATGCTAATTAAAAAGTTGATATTAAATATATGCAAATGAATTATATTTATATTGGATATTTCATATATTCTATATGGATATATATATTTATTTATTTAATATTTTCTATTATATGGTATTTTTTATTAGGCTTTGATTAAGTAGTAATTAATTACTTTAATTAAGTAGTAATAGTTATGCTTTAATTAAGTAGTAATAATTATTAATATTATATTATGTAAGTAGTAATTTGTTAAGTTTTAAAAATGAATCGTATTTATGTCCTTTTTTAAAATCATTATAATTAAGAGAATATAATTGTAAATTTAAATCAACTTGTTACTTATTTTTAAAAGAAATATTTTAAGATTATTTTCAAAATTAACAGGAATAAAAAAAAAGTCAAGTGTTTTTCAGAATAACTTAATAATTTTATTTAAATTAGAAAATATGAAAGATTCCATAAAGAAAAATAAATGCACTCATTTATTTATTTTTTCGTTTCATTTATTAACGTACTTGAACACAATTTAGCTTACTAGAATGTTTACTTTGCAATTATATGTATTTTAAGAATTGAGAACCGCTTCTATTTCTTAAAAAGTATTTTTTAATTTAAATTTCTTCTAGGAAAATTAAAGCATTAAATAATAATTCATTCATATGAATTGTATTAATTATTAACAAAATGTAACAGTTTTTTATAATTTTAGAAAGCTTAAAATATTTGTTCTTATAATTGTCATAAAACTCAAAGTTGAGTTCATTAATATTTAATTAGGGCTTTCATCTTTAATTTTTATTCTTTTTTTTTTTATTAAATAAGAAAAATTAATGAAAAAAAAAAAAATTACAATACTTAATGCACTTTGCATATTACACTGAAAACGTTTATTTAAATGTTGAGAGAAACTATTAAAGTTCAAATGCTCTGCTATAAAATGCTACAAAAGAAAAAAAAATATTTTAGCGGACTTTTTAACCAAAAAATGCAACAAAAGATGAAACAACGTATATTCCAACTTAATATAATAATTAAAATAGTATGGTAATAGTAATCTAAAATTAGTAGTATCATTTGATAATTAGGATATTTTTTTTTTTCGCATGTAAGTTTCATAACATGATGGCTGATAAATTAAAAACTTTTAAGTAAAAAAAAAAAAAAAAAAAAAAACTTTTTATTTTGAAAAAGACAAAAATTGTTCAAAAATGTAAAATAAATCTTTCTGTAGATTTTCATTTCTTTAACTTCGCTATAATACAATTGCTACAAAATTAATGTAGACAACGGTATTTTTAATACTAGTGGCCAGAGTGACCACGGCACTGGCACTCGGTGCCATAGGTTTCGGGCTCGAGTACCCGGCGATGCCATGGATGTTTGTAGTGGTTCGGAACCCACTTTAAACAGCAGATCCCAGTCTAATATAACTGTTGGGCGTACGGCTGAACACCATGTACCGGTAAAAAGAAAAACATCTCTCGTCTCGAAATCTGCCACAAAGCAGACAACCTTTTGCCACCATGAGCCGTTGTGCTGGTGAGCTGTTGTGCCAATGAAGAAGAAGTTTTAATATAAGTAGTTTAATACGGACTAGATCAATGTATGTAAAAATATTCAATATATTTTAACAAATAAAAATGTCATATATTATATATATAGGTCAATATATTTTTAACAAATATATTGACTGGTAACGAATTGAGTAATGCAATCAACTGAAAATATTGACTGAAATTATGCAATAAAATAATTACCTCAAAAAAATATTATCAAATTGAAACCAAATATCTAAATATTATTTTTGAATCAATAATTTGTGATAATTTTTTTTGTATTGAAAAATATGCTATGTAACTGAATTTTGTAAATTAAAGAAATGTAACTGAAAATTTTCAAAATAAAAATAAAATGCAATAAAATTCAATAAAAATAAAATTCAATAAAACAAAAAAATAAATAAAATAAAATATTAAAATTCCATAAAAATAAAAATTCAATAAAATAAAATTCAATAAAATTAATTTTAAAATTCAATAAAATTCAATTCAATAAATTCAATTCAAATTCAATAGGACAATAAAATAAAATAAATTCAAAAATTCAATGGGACAAATTTTTTAAATTAAATTTAAATTTAATTTAATTTTTTTATTTAAAAATTAAATTTTTTATTGAAAGACTTCATCTATTTTAGCCACTATTGAAAAAAACAATTAAAATTAAGATAAGAAACATTTATCATATTTTTTGTAATGTTCAATTTCTTGCATTTGAAATGAATTTCAACTACTCTTTTTACAATTGACATAAAACATAATGTTATTGAAGTTTCATTCCATTAATATTCAGTTACTAGAATAATTTGCATAGATGTGGTAGAAACAGAATGGAGATGCATAGATGGTGGTAGTAACAGAATGGAGATGCATAGATGGTGGTAGTAACATATTGGAGATGCATAGATGGGGTATGTAATATACTGCATGAATATCAATTTCACTATGATTAAATTATTCTGAATTCATGGTCAATTAAAGAGATCACTTATCTTATGGAGTTATCATAATTTTAAATTATCATGCATCTCTTTATAATTATAGAGATACTGCAATGGATTTTTTTCACGTATTTCTATATCATAATATCGTTTTCTATAACGCATTATAACACATATATTATATAGTAATTAACATTGATTACATTACTTATTGGTGGTTAACGCACCAAGACTGGTCTCTTTAATTAGATGTCATAAATTAAAATTTGATACTTCAGTAGTAATTTCCTGGTGCATAAACTTCGAAGTATCTTCAGTACAATAGATGATTCGATCGAGTACTAACTAAATTTGTTTAAATTTGAATTGAAAGAACTTATATTAAAAATTAAATTGAATAAAATTGCATTTCAAAATTATTTTTAAGTTATTCATTATGTTTTAATATCAAAACCAAATAAAAAGAAGCTATCACCAATATTATCCATTTTTTTATTCGTTTAAACAGTTGATCCTATCTGTTTATTGAAAATTGTATTAACAATATCTAAGAAAAAGATGTAGTTAAAAACTAAATGTTAACAATTAATTAAAATATTAAAGGAGGCTCAAATATAACTCAATTTTAATTAAGTATTGTTAAATATTACAATAATTTTTATAAATGCACATTTTATTGAATTTTATTAATTAAATTTATCAGATAAATTTAATTACTTGCCTTAAATTAAAAGATAAATGCATACATTTCGCATAATTAATAAATTTATTAATATGGAATTATGGATAACATATTAATTTTCCTCGTTATTATATTAGACTTAAATTTAAAATTATAAGCACCGTAACCAACAATTTTAAATCTTATAATTTTATGATTGTTAATATTATTATTTTCTCTGGTTTTCGTTTTGCACATATGTGATTTTTTATTTTGAAAATTGTAAATCAAACTTTTATGAAATTAAGAAATATTTCTTAACATAAGAGTAATTTTTGCATTAATTATAAATATTTAAACTAAAAATTTGAAGTAAATATTCTAATTAATTTAAAAACAATGACTCACCTTTTCTTGCAAATAATAATTATTTTAAAAAAAAATTTAATTTTTCTTAAATTTATGCATTTTTAAAAATATTTATTAATAATTTTTACATTTTCTCAATCAGTTGATTTATGTTGTGTTTTAATCATCTTGAAACTATATTAAGATTTACTCATTTACAAATGCATCAGCCATAACATTAAAACCACAACTGCGTAACTGTTAAACTGCTACTATTACGTAACTGCCGTGTACTGCCACTACTGCATATCTAATCAAATAGACGGGATGAGTCTTGAAAAGTATTAGATGGACACCAGGAATACCCCACTTTCAAAGCAGTAGCGTTAAAAGGCATCAATTTATTGGGCTTTGAGTTTTCTTCATTGGACACATCATAGTGATAATATTAATACCTAAAGACAGCTCAGGAACTAAAAATTGTGTTGGCTTCCAGTGGTTATCGTGCTTGGTATGTAGTTTTAAACCGAGGAACAACCAGTTGCAAGACTCTCACCCCAAAAGCAGGATGTTGTTAGTCAAGGGTCATTAATTGGAGACATAAAGCTTTACCGACCTGTTGTGCTTAAAGTGCTTTTATGGCTGACATTATTATTAAATTTTAATAGAAGTGACGAATTAATGTGATTCAGATTCATTCCGTCTTACGCTGTTATCTATAGGATTGAGGGTCTATAGTTTCCTTCATGTATTGGTGCTAACTTCGTTTCTTTGATGCCTGTGTTGGTGGACATGTACTCTTGACAGTTGGTTAATCGAACTGTAAAATACGATTGCTTGAACGAACCAGTTTCGTTTTGCTTAATCATGTGGCTATTGCAATATTTCAAAACAAAAACTTGAAAATACAAATGTATCACAAGAGCTGCTCAAAATCGACAACCAATGAGTTTACAAGGATAGAACCATCTTGTCTTGTAAGTAATGTAATATTTAAATGTGATAATTAAATATAGTAATTAAATGTGATGTATATTAAAATTATTTTATTTAACCATAAAACATGCTTTGCATTTTATTATTTAAATAGCAAAACATAACAGGCAAAAAATATATGCAAAATTCCTTATTATAATTACTAAAACTGTTATTTTCATTACACAAGGTAAAACAAAATATTTGTTTACATAAAATATAAAAAACAAAAACAAATGTTTATTAATATAAATTTTAAAAATCCTAGATACTTATTGTGATGTGATTTAAATAATAAAGATGACGTTATAATTTAATAATAAGGATATAATTAGGAAAAGATGTAATGGTTTATTTTGATAAAGAAATTAAGTTAGTACAACAAAGCCTATTAATTAAGTATTTTAAATGTACTTTTATGTGATAACTTTATTAATATTAATTTATAATATAATATTAATTTTCATTTTAAACATTTTAATTAGTCGTTATGATATTAGTGATGAATTAGACTTGAATATTATTTACGCTGTCTTTTTTTATAAATATTAAATGCAATAAAGCATTATTATTGTAATATTTAATCAAATGGAAAATATATTAATACTTTACTAACTGATATTCTTCCTGCTTGTATTACGCTAATTTCTACAAGAATTTTCATATTACTTTAATAATTGAAGTACTTAGATGCCACAAGAAAACATTTATCTCTTCTTGTAACATCTTGAGCACTAGCATCTACATGAGCATACCTCTCTGAAGATGCAACAGTCAAGGAGCCACAGAGAATACCGAAACGTTGTTATGTTACTGTAACGTATTCTAATTATCCGCCACTTGTGTGATGGGGAATCGTTATATTGTCATCATTGGTTAGAGCGCTTTGACGCTTTCTGTGAAGTGAACCATTTAAGCGCCTTTTAGCATTTAAGGCCCTAACAAGTGGTAAAGATGGTACAGTCATTAGGTTATTGATATTATGCTGTCACCATTGTAAGAGCAACTTGCTTGAGATATTGCATTTTTGTTCAGGAGTTGTAACTAAAATTACGATTGCAAATCCTTTTCCTTTTTGGATAGTTGTAACTTTGGAATGGAATTTGTTTTTATTGTTACTTTTACTGTCGTTTTATTGTTACTTACCAATGGAATAATCTTTCGAACGTAATATAAACAAATTGTTGTTTGTAATATAACATTGTTGTTTGTAATAAAAACATTGTTGTTTGTGATAAAAAATTGTTTGTAATAAAAACATTAAAGTTGTTTGTGATATAACATTGTTGTTCATAATAACAACATTGCTGTTTTTGTAATAACAGCATTGTTGCTTATAATAAAAACATTGTTGCTTATAATAAAAACATTGTTGCTTATAATAACAATATTGTTGTTTGAAATATAAAAAGCAAACAAAATAAATTAATTTAATATTTAAATGATACTGAAGATTATTATTGTAAAACTGAATGTATTATTCCATGTTATTTCCATGTATTAATTAATAGTGACTTCAGTTTAAAAAAATTAGTAAAAGGTTTTCGATGGTTATAGTAAGATGGTAAGTACCTAACAAGTGGTAAGATGTTACAGTCATTAGATTATTGATATTACATCCATCACAATTGTAAGAACAGTTGTTTGAAATATTTACATTTTCATTCTGGAATTGTAACTAAAATTACGATTGCAAATCATTTTCCTTTTAGGTAGTTGTAACTTTGGAATGTAATTTGTTTTATTGTTGCTTTTTACATTAACCAATGGGATATTCTTTTTAATGTAATATAAGCAAATTGTTGTGTGTAATATAGCATTTTTGTTTGTTATAAAACATTGTTGTTTGTAATATAAACGTACAAAAATAAATTAATTTAATAATTAAATTCATATGGCATTATTGTAAACTGAATGTATGTTATAGCATGTTATTTCGATGTATTATTTAAGAGGGACTTCAGTTTAAAAATGTTAGCACAAGGTTTTCGATGGTTATGGTAAGATGGTAAGTACCCTAACAAGTGGTAAGATGGTGCAGTCATTAAGTTATTAATATTAGTGCTTTCACCATTGTAAGAACAGTTTGTTTGAAATATTTGTATTTTGTTCAGGAGTTATAACTAAAATTACAATTGCAAATCATTTTCCTACTAAATAATTGTTACTTTGGAATGCAATTTGTTGTAGTGTTACTTTCTACATTAATCAATTGAATAGTTTTTAATGTAATTTATATGCATCTTAATGTGAACAAAAAATAAATAAATTTATTTATTATTTAAATGACATTGAAGATTGAATAATTGTAAAAATGAATGTATTATTCCATGTTTTTTCCATGTATTATTTAATAGTAACTTCAGTTTAAAAGTAAGTTAAATATCAATGATAAATTAGAACCTAAAAAACGAAAAAAATGTTAATAAGGGCCTTTACCCTAAAATGTTAATTGGAACATAAAAAGATTTTCAATGGTTATTAATTAATAAGTTATTTTAATATAAATAATTTAATATAAAATAATATTGATATTATTAAAATAAATAATAAACAATATTAATATATAATAAAATAATACTTAATATATATTTATAACTTCTAATAACATAATTTATTTTATATAAACAATTATTTATTTATTATTTATATTAATTATAAATAATAAATAAATAAATATATTATTTCAATATAATAAATTAATAAATATATTATTTCAATATAATAATATTGTTACATCATGACTTTTAATACACGGGCGACTCTTATGATTTAAAACTTTACGACAAATCTGCTTTTATTCTTACAACATAGACTTTTTCAATGTAAATAAATTTTTATTATCTTAACGCTAAAATATTATTATTCATTATTTAAATATTATCAAATTATCCTTATTTATTTTTTAACAATACATAAAAATATCTCGATGATAGAACCACATTTTTACCTAAGCGACATTTCGTATATATTTTAAAACTTCCTAGTAATCAACAATTCATCGCCTGCTAAATTAAGATCGTAATAAAACATTTTTATGAAATTTTGTTAATACAGAATTAATGTATTTTTCATTTCCTTCTATTACCTCACACTCTCCATATATATATCTCGTTCAAATTTTCAATCGTTCATAAAATACTTTTTATTCAACCGCTCAAGTTCAAATACATTTTTTTAAAACTTGTAGTGGATGACACTTGATGTTAATAAACTTTTTTTCAAATATTAATTCAGTAATTAAATTTAATTAATAAATTTTAGTTTTTTTTGTATTTAAGTTGCATATATCTACCAATAGATGGTGCCAGATAAACTTAAAAAAATGAATGAAAATTATATATAAAGGACTTTCTGCAATAGAGTGGAAAAAAGTACGAATTATCTTTAAAAAATTTTTTTTTAAATTACTTGTTAAAATCTGCAAGTTATTTATTTTAAAAGAGATAAGGAACACAATTATTATGGAACCTTTTTTTGCATACTTTTGATTTTTTGAAAGTATATATTTGATTTTTGAAGAATTTTAAATAATGCATATTACTCGCACAGTTCTATTAATTGTCTTTATCACATATTTGTAATTAATAAAATATTTAATATATGAGTTATATAACTTAATTAGAGGTTATAATTGTTGGTTGCTGAAAAATATCTGTTAAATGTTTTGGAAAATTTAATAAGACGCTAGAAAGAACAACATAGCGTCATATATTTAAATATCCAGCAAAAAACAGAAATTTTTCATAATGCTATTTAAATACGAAATATATTTCTACAAAGAATTTTATGATAACCATGAATACCAAATATTCCAATGTATTTCGTAAATTTTATTGAAACTGAAAACTATATCCTTCAAATGCTCTTTTATTGGATAAAAAAACTGAAAAGTTTAACCCTGAAAACTGATAAATGTTTCTTTTCATACTTCACATTTTTGTAAAGACGAAAAACTTACAAAGACGATTGTCATATGTCCATTTTAGAGGATCGTCCTAAGACTTCGTCAAAACAGAAAATTGAAATTGGAACAATATTATAGATTTTTTAACACAATAATACTGTAACATCTCGGTCTATACTAGATCTATAACGGCTTCAAGAAGAGGAACACTTTCAGGAACTTGGCAACACTTTAAATTTATTTACAAGTACTATATATATATATATATATATATATATATATATATATATATATATATATATATATACATATATACAAATACAGAACTCTAATTTATAATACACAGAAAGGAAAATTGAAAATATAAATTTGATCACAATTGCACGATTAATTCATTTCAAGATCGGGGATTTTCAGAGTTCTCAAGTCTGCATCGAATCTCAAAACACGTGGTCTGCGGCAGACATTAATTATCACAGGGCGTGATACACAAAACCACAAGGGACTCACTTTGGAAACAGGCGGTAACTCCGGCCTGTTCTGTCACCTCAGAGAAAAAAAGGAAAACAACACTCTTTGTCGACTCGTCGCAGAAATCTCCCCTTTTTTTTCTCCAAAATTTCCTTTAAGAAAATCCTTCAAGAAGGGAAAGGGGTCAGCTTCCTTCACTTCTGATTGAGTAGACATTTTCTCAGCTCATGGGCTATCACTAATAACGATGGAATAACTCAGGGAATAACGAATAATATGGACTACTCCATATTCCATCTGTAAATGTTTTGACCTTTGAAGATCGCACAGACAATCGCTAATTTCATAAATCTCATTATACATGACATTGAATATCTGCTATCAGATTTGAGTGACATGTTGTTCTCATTAGTAGAAAAACACTAGTTGCAATAACCAACCACAACACTCTTTATCTGCTGTCTTATAGGTTGTTATTATGTACTTGTCAAATAATATATATTCCTATCTCCTGGGAAAGAAGAGCCACAACTGTTCCCGTGGGGAAAAAGCTACAATATCAAACACATGTATGTAATATTTAACTAACCTCTAATGTAAAACATTAACAAAAAAAAAACATTTAAAAACTGCATAAATTTCTCTAATTTCATCGTATAAGGAAAGTATATTATAAGTTAGTAAATGTTTTAATTTTTGACATTTATTTTATGACATTTATTTTATGATTTTTATGAATTTATTTTATGACTTTTATGAATTTTTTTATGATTTTTATGAATTTATTTTTTATGAGTTTTTAGAATTTGATAACCGCGAATATCAAGTATTGTAATGTTAATTTTATTTAAACTGAAAGTTACATGTTTTCAAAAATGTTTATTCGTATTAAAAAATTAACGTTTAATCTGATAAAACTGATAAACTCTTCATTGCATACTGCATATTTTTCAAAGACAAACTTACAAAAGAGATTGCCATATGTCTACTTTGGAAAAAAATAAGACTTAATAATAATAATACTTAATGATAATTATAATTCTTAATAATAATAATAATAATTCTATAATAATACTTAATATTAATGCTAAGACTTACGTCATAAAAAAATTGAAATTTGAAACCATAATTTGCTATGTAGTAGCAGTATATCATCATCTGCTATGTGATATTAAATTGGAACAATATTACAAAGCAGACTACGAACTATACAAACATATATGTGTAATATTTAAATTATCTCTAATGCAAGTGAAATATTAAGAAAGCATATTAAAAACGTGATTAAATTTTATTAATCTTATCATAAGAACACAATATGAGTTCGTAAATTGAATTTTTAAAAAATTTTAGTTCATATTATTTCATAAAATAAGCATTAAAATTATATACATCCATAAATGAAATATTTAAATATTAATAAAGCATCATTACTGAAACAAAGCAATGTTTTGACCCAATTTACTTCTAACTAACAAAATACATTTCAGAAATATGAAAGACAGCTATCATTTTAAGTTTCATAAATATTACATAAAGGTTTTTACGTTGTGAGACTTGGCAAAAATTTTCGAGGCAAACAGAAGCTGTATTTTAAATTCGTACGTAGATTTAATCCCTGGGCATGAATAAAAGAAACTTTTATGTACGTATAAAAGGATTATTTTTTGAAGTTCTTTCCAAAATTCCTGACTTTTGAAACTGAATCTGAAAGCGCATATAGTTTAATAAAATTTGACGATGATTTATAAGGGCTATTACTATTTCAATGGAAGCCATTCAAAATATCTGATAAAAACATTATCTTCTTCAGAAAGTACCAATGAATTCTATAAGGTATACTTAAGATTTACGACCTTAAAATTAGTCAGATATACAATATAAAAAGAAATATATTATTGAAACATTTTAAGATTTATGCAAATTAAATAGGAGCTTGATGGCCGAGTGACTGGTGCTCGGTGCCAGAAGTTTTGGTTCGAGCCCGGAGGTGCCATAGATGTTTATAGTGGTTAGGTATTCCGATCTAATATAACTGTGGATACTTGGGCGTAGGGTTGGCAACCTTACTCAATAAAGATGAAACATCACTTGTTTTGAAATCTGCCAGTAGGCAGACGGCCTTGGCTCATCATGGAATTGTTGCACAATGAAGAAAAAGCAAATGAAATATATTAATAAATTTAAATTGCTTTGGTAAATTTATTATTACTGAAGCTAAGGACATATACATATTACCTATATAGGTATGCATAGGTTCATACATATTACTTATGTTATACATATACATAGACATCCTATATATATACATAACCCTATATTTAATCTATACATCCTATACCTATACATAACCCTATATCGGAAAGAAATGTTTAGAAGTGGTATAAACAGTTCAAAGAAGGCAGAGAACTCATTGAAGACGATGTGCGCTCTGGTCGACCATCAACCTCAACTGACGAAGCTCACATCCAAAAAATTAAAGATTGCATTGAGGATTGGAGGAAAAGTTGGCATAAGTGCATTGTGTGTCCGGAGGAGATTACTTTGAAGGCGATGAAATAAAATTGGAAGAATAAATAAAGAGTTTTTGAAAAAATAGAAATAGATCTTACTTTCTGGGTACAGTATATATATATATATATATATATATATATATATATATATATAGTCTATATTCAGCCTATAATAATAACACAATGTATATAGCAATCAAACATTTAATATATGAGTTATGTTATTTAATTAGAGTCTCCGAAACATATCTCTTAGACGTTTTGGAAAATTCAATAAGAAGCCAGAAAAAAACATCATAACGTCTTATATATATATATTTCCATCAAAAAAGAAATTTTCCATAATACTATTTAAATTAAAAACATATATGAACCTACACATTGATAAAAAATAGTGCAATTGTAAGTATCATTACGCCAAATTTTCTGACATAAAATGTTTTTCTATTTATTTGCATTGCAGGTTCATACATATTAATTAATAAGAATATATATATATATATATATATATATATATATATATATAAATGCATGCATTCATTTGATGAAGATAATATTGTAATTATAATATATATTTTATTATATATGTGTAAGATGTTGACTTTTTTACATAAGATATGTCAAGATATTTATAAATGCACATTTTTTATGCATATGTCATTTTTTTCCACTTTGAAAGGGTTTTTTTTTCCAATTTCCTGTATATAAATAAGTCTTTAATACTTTCTTTCTCAAAAGATTTGTTTATGCTATTATTAAAAAGATGATGAAATTATTTTACTTTCAGAAACAGGCTTTTTCTTTTTTTCATTAATAGAAAAATAATTATAACTAATTACATATAAATGCATTGTGACATAGAGCATTTCGTAAGTTCCTGTCTAATTGTTTACTGTTTCACAAATCGCATTTTTATTTAACAGCTGTAATTATATGAAATATTTATTTCTAAAAAATTTAATATGTTGTAATATTTTAGAAATGGTGACAAATATTACAGATCAAATCTACATATATCTGATATATATTTATATTTTTCCATAATGCGAAAAATAATATAAATTTTGTAAAATATTCCACACATTAAAATTCGTTTCCTATATAAAGCATAAAATAACTGCACATTTAAAACGCACACTACTAAATTAACTACACATCCTGTTAAATGTTTTTATATAACACAATCTTGAGTTGAATATCACAAATATAAGGTCAAATATTCTCAGATTGTAGCCCATAACCACAGGCGGCTTCTCATTATATGTCAATTTTACTTAACAAAATTATGTGATAGACATTTTTAACTGTATATACCACATACTTTTTGTATAACAAAAAATTTATTTGATGGGTAGTTTTTCAGACTTATAGATTTTTATGAGATCAATATATAGAACTTGCTCGATTAGAAAACGATTTTAGTCCTGTGGTAGCCAAAGTGTGTCCCGCGACATCCTCATGTGTGTGTGTGTGTGTGTGTGTGTGTGTGTGTGTGTGTGTGTGTGTGTGTGTGTGTGTGTGTGTGTGTGTGTGTGTGTGTGTGTGTGTGTGTGTGTGTGTGTGTGTGTGTGTGTGTGTGTGTGTGTGTGTGTATATGCATGATATCGGCCATTAGCTAATTTTTAGAGAAAAATAAACAAAAACGAACTCATTACGTATTTAATTGAATAGCCAAAAACATATTTCATTTTAGAATCACACTCTCCAATACAGCTATGTTTGCTAAGCGAGCCTATAAGGGTCAACAAATATTTGAGAACAAGCATTTTGAGATAGAAATATTAAAAAGAATAGATAAATTGGAATCATTTTTTAATGTTTTTAAGTTTGGTTGCAACATAAATTTAAAGCAAATCCATTTTATATTACTCATCAAATTCTTTATTTCTTTATTTCAAATTATTTAATCAACTAAATTATTTTTATTTCTTTAATCAATTTTTAATTTATTTTAATAAATGAAAAGAACTTATAACTTTCGAGTTTCTTCTTTTGTGCGTGTGGCCTACCTGTGTTAAAGTTACAGTGTGTATACTCGGTCCTTGGCCTTTATATGTCTATACATCTTAGTTTAAGACAAACATCACAAAGAGTTAAATTTATATAATAATTGAAAAAATGTATATAAAAGTTGGGTTTCATATTTACACAGTTTATTTATTTAATTATGGCATTTCATTCAATTTCATTAAAGTGAGAATATCAATTTCCTCATTATTCAAGTAAGTTTCATTGTTAATAGTTTTTTTCATCATCATTTAAAGAAAAACTTTCTAAATAAATCTAAGAACACACTACTATCAATATTGTAAATGCTTTTTGGAAAAATTTGTTTTTCATTTTATGTATATGGTATCACCAACATACATAAGAATTATATATATATATATATATATATAGTATATGTGTGTGTGTAAAATCAGTTAAAAGCATATAAAAAATTCAAAATTCAAACAACTTTACAATTCGAAAAAAATAAGTATGCAAAGTTGACAAATAAGTTAATTTCTTTTTTACGTAAAAAGTAAATTCACTTACTAAAGTAAAATTATTTTTTATTCATTAAAAATTGCTCATTTCAAATTTTTGATGAGAATATTTTGAACAAACAGGTTACAAGTTAAATGTATTAATAAGTTTAGCTTATTTGGTATAATAGTATACATTTAGTATGAATTTATAATTTAATTTATTAGCTAATTCTGATTAAGAAGTTTAAAGGTTTGTTGAGTCTCTAGATGTTTTTGATTAGATTGATAGTGCTGTTTCACATCCATTCTAGCAACGAATCGATTTGAAACTATATTTTACACTGATTATAAACATGGCAAAGAACAAGGTTTTGCTGATATTTGGAAATTTTATCACAATCAAAGAAACTATATGTTGATGGAATGAATTTGTGCTTTATTTTTTACTTTTTTAACTAATTTTTTTTTTTTAGAATTAATTTTTACTTGATTAAATTTAAACTAATTTTTTATAATTAATTAACATATTGGAGAGTTAGAGGATCTTGAATTTTAAATTTCAGCATTTACGTTGTTCTGGTTGTCGTTTTAGTTTTCCTTACAACTTCCTGTTATTATTAACTACATCTTCGCAGATCAAAATAATTTCATTATCGAAACCCTCTTGAAGTTCAATTAATTAATTTATTCTCTGAGTACAGTATCATTAAAAATTAGTTTTAATTCACAATTTAGTGTTCATGATTTTCTTAATTCTCAGATACTGTTGTATTTATTTTTTTTTTATCAGCTAATTTTATTAATTTTTTCCGATTTGATTGGAGTTTTTACTGTTTTTGTTTTTCTTAACTAAGCTTATAAATTTGGTCTATCGTTTTATATTTTGATGAGGGAAAATCTTCAACTTAATAAATATTTTTTCATAACTTACAAGCTTTTTTTCTCTTTAAAGTGTTTTCCATGAGAGAAAATGCAGAAAAAGTTAAAATTTTGTAAGGAAAAGGGCTTTCTTTGGAATAATTGTAGAATATATTAGAGGGCAGAAATTTTAAAAGAATAATATTATAGAGGTTTGACAGTAAAAGGAACTGTAACTTTATTAAATATTTTTTCTTCTAAACTAGTGTTTTTGTTAATCCTTGGTCTTAACCAAATATTTATATACGGAATTAAGCCGACTTACAAGAATTCTTTAACTGCTTTATAAGTTTTTTTCTCTTATGCCCGCCTCTGGCAATTATTAGTCGACGAGCATCCCATTACAATAAAGAACAACAAAAAAACAATCGCTACAGTCATTAACATTAACACAAAAAGGGAAACAATTGAGAACAGTAGGGGCATATGATGAGGGCCTCTCCAGTCATGGACACGCCATAATCACAAAATGGGCAGATATCTCTAGAAACTATTTCATACAGGTGACTGTAAGTAGTCATGGTCCCAGGTAAGGAACTGTTAATTCTCGTTGACGTATTCAACAGGGAATTCCAATTTTTCTAAGGAGCCTCCTCTCTATACACAATTTAATAGAGAAAGATATATATTGACTTATATGCCACAAAGGAGGATCAGGATATCACTTTGTAAGTGATTTACTTATCACATAACTTCGGGATATTTTTGTATTATGCAAATCTTTCCAAAACTAATTTTCACACATTTTTGTTCAATGTAACAATAATTGAAAATTTTGCAGTAGATGGTAAAGGTAGGCATAGGTAGTAAATAAATTAAAAATATTCCTATATTTTCCTTGAAATATTTTCTCTATCAGTTTTAAAAAAAGAATACTTAAGTTTGGTACTCTAAAGCGCAATATTTAATAACTCTTCTAGGCAATTAATATTCTCTTTTATCTTATAGTATATTTTTCCGTTTTTGTTTGAGAAATAAAGTGCCTTCATACTCTGCGTTTGAATACAAAATTTGAAATATAGCTAACTTAAGTAATCAAATAATTAAATGGCTAAATAAGATTCCTTAAAACCGAGAATCTTAAACAGAGCTTAAAATATCTTTCAAAATAATTGGTTAATAATGGGTGAAGTCCCCTCTTATAATTATGCAACTATCAAACAATTTATGAGTCTTTGGTGGCTATATGATAGTCCCACTCTTCCAGCAATGCTGTCTTAAATGTACTGGGTAATTCTAGGAAGTGGAAGACTATATGCAATTAACCTCATTAAAGTATCCTAGACCTGTTTTAGAAAGTTTAAATATAATGGTTTGCCTGGAAGATACATCCTGCGAATAACTTTATGTAAAGGAATTCATTAACTAGATGAGACCTAAATCGTCCATTAATATAAAAAAAAGTAACCACGTTAATCTGAAACAACATCTATCCCTAAAAGTAAACATGTGACTTCAAGAGCTCATCATTATATTTCAACGAGCCTCTTATTAAATTATCGGAAGTCTATGTGACCATCCAACATGATGGCTAGCCAGACAATTAATCATCCAATTAAATTATAAAAAAAATAGATCTCATCATTATACTTCACAGAACCTCTATTAAAGTCATCGACGTTTATATGCCAATCCAACATATTGACTAGCCAGACCAAAATCATGCAATGAAAATATATTAAAAAATAGATATTCTTACTATTCACGGGACCTCTATTAAAGCCATCGACGTTTATATGCCCATCCAACATGATGGCAAACCAGATCTTTAACCATCCATAGAATCATTAATGAGCCATCATTTCTACCATAGTGTTCTCTATTACCCATGTTGTAGAACAGGTAGTGGGTCTCAACTTCTCTGTAGATGAAACTATTGTCGAGAATCAGTGGTCTGCATGAGCTTGGACTCATCAGTGAATATGGCAGCTGAGACTTACCAGTGAATATAATGAGCTGGTACTCAATCTTCCACTGATCTCTAGACCAAAGTCGATATTATTTGTACCATGCTAAACTGGTTCTGCTATGAGCAGGAGTGAGTGAACACAAACATCAAATCTTTTTGCAAACAGACCTCTTACATGTAGCCTTCTGGAAATAGTAACTCTTAAACACGGAATGTTGTGCCTGCATGAAGGTGAAGAGACCTGATAAGCTGTTAAAGGACCTGTTAACGACTGTCTGAGAGGGACAAATGTATTTTCATATATCTCTCTTCTTATTTGACTTTTTCATGCTTCCCTTCTACGAATTCAGTATCCTTAAGCCATTTACAAAGTTGATAAAACCTTGAGCATCATATTTCTGAACCTATCCTTGACAAATTTAGACTTCCTTGATTCCAGTCTCCCCAAAGTTTATCACCATCTCAGTCTACCGTACAAAGGTTGATGATTACTCATATTAAATGTTTGTTTTTGAAATTCTACGAATGATACAAAAACAATCCTGAAATTTGCAAAGTATGTGAAATAATAAATAAAGGTAATCATCACTTGTGCTTATAAACCTTGTTCCTCAACAGTCGTCGCACACATTCAAGTTTACGCTTATGTGCGTGACATTAAAGATCTGCCTAGTGGTTTAGAAGCATTAGTTTTACTTTCCTATTACTAAAATAGTTTTTTTTTTTTTTTTTTTTTTACTTTTCTATTACTAAAACAGTTTTACTTTTTGATTACTAAGAGTTTTACTTTTCTATTGCTAAAGTAGTTTTACTTTTCTATTATTAAAATAGTTTTACTTTTCTATTATTAAAGTTTTATTTTTGTTTAACTTTTCTATTATTAAAATAGTTTTATTTTGTTTTACTTTTCTATTACTAAAATAATTTTACTTTTCTACTACTAAAATTGTTTTACTTTTGTTTTACAAATTATTTTTTAACGAAATTCACGAAATATGTAATTTTTTTTATTTTAAATACTTGTTCAGGTACAATGTTAAATGTTTCGATAAACCTTCATCAAATTTTGAAATTTTTGTTGTTTATTATCTTCATATAGATAATATATTAAAATTACCTTCAAGTAAAAATAACACAGATCATTTTAATTGAATTTGAAATTTTGGAAATTTCAAATTGTTTCAAAATTATCGAAACACTTCTGGTGTCTTTTATGCAAACGTTCGCTGAGGTATTATGTGTCTCAACAAGATCTTGCTCCATGCCATACTGCTAAGCTAACAATAAAATTTCTCCAAGAAAAAAAAACAATTGTTTTGGATTTGCTTAATACTACTGCTCCCAAAAATAAGATAAATTATTTTTTTCAAAAATTCTTTATTTATTCTTTCAAATTTATTTCATCGCCTTCAAAGTAATCCCCTCCGGACACAATGCACTTATGCCAACTTCTTTTCCAATCCTCAATGCATGCTAAAAAGTCCTCGGCAAGGACGGCCTTCAAAGCGAGCGGCGATTCATATTGAATCTCTTCAATCGACTCAAAATGGTGTCCCCGGGTGATCTGTTGAGTTTAGAGGATAGCCAGAAGAAGCCCGATACTAAATTAGGTGAATACGGTGGTTGTGGAACGATATGGTTTTAATTTTTGGCGGAAAAGTCACGAAGAATCAATGCAGTGTGAGCTGGCGCATTCAGTGTTTTCGGTACCAATCGAGATTTGACGCGTTTGAGGCCCAAAATGAAATTGACCGATCCTTTTGAAATTAAAAAGTTATCAGCAAGGTCTCTAATTGTAAATCGGTGGTTTGCAATCACCAAATCTTTAATTTTTGGACGTGAGCTTCGTCGGTTAAAGTTGATAGTCGATCAGGGGGCTCTTCGTCTTCAACGCGTTCTCTGCCTTCTTTGAACTGTTTATACCCCTTGTAAACATTTCTTTCCAATATAGGAATGCTCACTGAATGCCTTCTGCGACATTCTATACGTTTTCGCAAATAAAATTTAATGCAAGTTCTATGCTTAATTAATTCAAGACATTTCAAAAATCACCGGAATCAGCTTTAGCGTCTCACAAAGCAAAGCGTAACTCAAACACTAATGAATATTTTGACGTCAAATTTCACACAGATATCAAATACAGTACCAGCAACCTAAAAAAGAAAAAATTGAAATTCCATAAGCCCCGGAATTTTAAAGTGAAAATTGGTCTTACGTTTTGGACAAAGTAGTATTCTAAATTAGTGGAATCCATGTCGAAACGAGTACAGGATATCATTAAAGCTAGAGGAGGACATATTTCCTACTAGAAGGCTATAAAATGTATGTAAATGAAGTAATGCTAATTAAATCTCATATATGAAATCCTTGTATTTGCCCCAATTAATTTGCACAGAACTGTAGGTTTTCCTCTACTCAAAAATAATTTTCTACACGGGAAATGACAAAGACTTTTCACAATTTTCAATTGCATTCAATTTTAGATCAATCACAAAGTCATTTTGCACCTCATTACATGTTTCTGCTAGTTGTTTGCTAGCTAATTGAAAATGATGATAGCAAATTTCAATCTATTGACTGCAGTAATGTTTATTAGATGATGACAACTATACATTCAGATAACAAAATTACTGGGTACTCCACAAATTTCAATAAATTTATCCAGAATATAATACCTATAAATTAATATATTCGATAAATCAGAAGTGTAAGATATCAAGGAAAATAATCGTTTCATAAAATAACCATTATTTGTTTAAAACGATTGTTGTGTATTGTAGATATTTTTAAAGTAAAATTTCTCATATAAAAAGTCACAGACAACAATATATCTATCTGAAATATTAATTATTTTTATTTATATAAATATTTTTTTTTTATTTAAAAACATTTTGTATTATTTATTTATATTTGTATTACTAAAAATTTGATATTAACTAATTGAATTATCTCTAAATATTAAAATGTGTTTAGTTATATAATTGTTTATCTGCTAGCATTTAATTATTGACATATTTAACTCAAAAATTTTCAAAAATCAGATTTAGATTATAAATTTTAAAATGTATCTTTAAATGTATATGTATTTTTAGATGTAGCGACTGAGAATTTTCAATCAACTTTCTAAAATAACAAATTAATATACATAATATAAGAGAATAATAGTATATAATATAAATAATAATATATTAATAAAGATATGTATTTTAACTTCATTTTGAACATCTATTTAACATGTAAGATATATTTAATTACAAGCATGAAAGAGATTACTTATCTTAATAAGAGATAAGCTTTTAGAACACAAGAAAAGGCTTAATGATATCTGCAATCATTTGAAAAATGGTCAACCGTGCAGGAAAAGCAAACCTCCAGGGTGCTTTAACGTGTTGAATGATTATCATATAAAAGCAATTTTCAAAGTTGCACTTCTGATTGCCTTTGCTTACTCAAATAAGATTATTTAATGCAACTGATATCATAACAATGACTATTAATTTTATTACGCATGTTAACCTAGGCAACTGAATAGATTTCATTACAGCTTCTGGATTTGAATTGTTTACTTTTTGTTTTAAATAAAACATTTAATATACAATAATAAACAATATATTTAATAATAACAGTGTTAATGTAAACAATATGCTATATATATTTATTTAAACAATTTGTTTTTATATAATATATATTATTATAATAATAATAACAACATAAACAATATGTTACATTTAGTAACATAACAATGATAGTGTTAACAATATGTTTTTACTTTAGTAATAAATAATATGTTTAATAATAACAATGTTAATGTTAACAATATGTTTTTACTTCAGTAATAAATAATATGTTTAATAATTATAATGTTAATGTTAACAATATATTTTTAATTTAATAATAAACAATACGTTTAAAAAAATCATAAAATTAAAGAGATTTAAATCAATTTTTTTTTTTTAATTTTCTCTGGGATTGTCAGAAACCTTATAATATAAAATTGGACTTTAGGTTTGAGAAATATCAGAAACTTTAAAAAGAAAAAAAGTTAAATATAGCTGAACCATTTTAATTTAGATTAAATATGAAAATTGTATTTGCAAAATAAAAATTTCATAGAACCAGCAATTCAATTTAAAGGAGTATTTTAGCAATGTAAGTTTATAGCGATGTGTTTAATATAATCTGGTAAATCTTTAGAAGGAAATTAATTGTTTTATATTTAATGTTTGGTTTTTATTAATATAAGACCGCATGAAAAACAATATACCATTATTAATATAATGTATGTCTTATAAATATTTTATTTCTGAAAATTAAGAGAAGTTAAGGAAAATTAAGTGAATTATGGGAAGTATATGATATTCAAACATTTTGTGATTTTCTTTCGTTATATAAAATGTGTGTTAAAGTGAAATCTACCAGAACATAAAATGATATTATGATATAAATTATTTTGATGTGAATCGCAAGATATTATTTAAAAATTAATATATATAATTGAATTACAGAAAGAATTGCTAAAAGATACAGTAATATACAAATTAAGTATAATAATATTCAATAATATAACCAGTTACAGTTGTGATTTTAAACCTCATTTATATTTACTTATTTCAAATTATTTAAATAACAGATAATGTAAAACAAAATCTATTTCAAACAGGTTGTAAATATACAATAAATGAGTAGATGAATTTTATCGTAGAATTACTGTCATGTAAAAAAGACAATAAAGAGGCTGTATGTAAAACTTTCAATAGGCTCAAGCTTGTTGAAGATAGTTAATTAATAGTTATTTAAACATTTTATTTTTTATTCATATTTATATATTTTCTTAAAGAAATTGCCAATATGTTTAATATAAAATTAATTTTATATATCTATATATTTAGTTAATTGGTTTAGCATATTTATGTGGAAATGTATAAACCATCAGCAAAAATGCTTTAAGTATCAATAATAGTCAAAATTAAAGCTTTCAAAACACTCAGTTTAAGATTTTGCACTAAACGATTTTAAAAATATAAAATGCTTATAATCATTTTCTTTAAAGTACTATTTAACAACAATCGTTTCGAAATATTAATAGATCGCAGTAACAACGTTTGCTTGAAATTTTTCACTATATTGCAAATAAAAATTATTAATTATATTTTTTAAATATTTTAATATATATATATTATATTATATAGATTATATTCTATTTTATATATTTTATTTTAATATAAATCTAAATTTTTATATTTTGGTAAATTTTTTAAAATATAATTTTTTTTTTTTCAAGTAATTCATTTTTTTTTTATAACAATAAGTATTTTTATATATCGTTAAAACAAAATAATAATAAAGTACAAATTTATTAACAAAAAATTGTTTTGACTATTTTTGACTAAAAAAAAAATTTGGTAAAATATATAAATATACATTTGTTATATCATAGTGATCTTTATTAGAGAAACTATATTCAACAAAAGCAAAAAGTATTTAATCATATCTGAGATATGCATAAAAATATAATTTTTACATTACTTATTTACGAATTATACAATTTTCTTATCATCTAATGAAAAAAACCCCAAAAAATTGTAAGTGATAATTGATTTCAAAAAGTGATTTAAAAACATGATCAACTCATTCAAATCTCCTTTATTGTTTTAAAGCCTTAACCATATTTTAAATTATTTATCATTATTATCCAGCAATAACATGTAAAGTTAGAAACATTTATTTTTTCATTAAATCGTCTTACTCTTTTCATATCATTATCGATAATTTCTTTGAAATCACTCTCAACAATATAAGACTAATTACTTCATTTCAATACACATCTAAAGCTAAATAAAAATCAAAGACTTTTTCAAAAGCCACAAAATTAATTGATTTACCTGCTACTAATTGCTTAATTGTTCAAAAGCCCTACATCAGTAAATCAAATAATCAAGAAATTATGAAAATAAAGAGAAAGAAGTGGGGTCTAGAAATGAAGTAATTACTGAGCTCTTCAAGTCCAGAGTTAAGTATCGCATAGACAATGTCATTAATTAAAATAAAAGCAAAATGCATACCCATCAAACTTGTATTTAAAACTTGGTCTTTACCAAAGCAATAAATTTAAAATAAAAATTTTCAAAAAATAGCCCTTAGAAGAGCAAAAGAGCTTCATATATTTCACTGGCACCATGCTGAGCCTATTGAATTTGTATAGCCATATGAAATCAAAATTCAAATGTTTTTATTATTTTATTATTTAATTATTATTTTTAAAAAGCAAATCACTGGCATGCATGGAAGAGAACATATAAAATATGATTTAATGAAATAAGAATGCATGAAAATTAGCAAATTTTATTTCAAAGATGCTGCTCTATACCAAATTTTGAAAGAATCGTCATTAAAAGAAATTTAACAAAAGAAATGAAACACATTATAGTATCTTAAAACCGACTTCATATATTAAAACAATTTTTCCCATTTTCTTTTCTTTTTAGTTTTAAATTTAAATTAGTTATTTCATATTATTTCTAATAATAAAATGCTTTAATAAGTATTTTAAGAAGTAATTTTAAATCAGCAATAAAATTTTAAATAATTAAGTACATTTTTTTACTCTTAATTTAATATTCAATGGAAATTGTTTCATTTTTTTTGGAAATGAAACACATCAATGAAACATAATATAAACGTAATTACAAATGTATATGCATATAATGTATTAATATACCACGAATATAAAATGAAAAATAATATATATATATATATATAAATCAAAAAATAAAAACAATTTTTCAGGTGTTTAAATTATTTACATTTCATTTTTATAAGAATTGTTTGAATACGTGTTTTAATTTTAAATGAAAACTAATTTTTAATTAATTAAGGTCATTTTTAATTCTTAACATCGAAAATATTTGTTCCGTTTTTTGTGTTGGTAATTAAGTATAAAATATGTAGGAAAATATGTATGTATATACTATTATAGACGAATTTTGAAACATATATATCGAAACCCAGACTTCATAATATAAGAAACAATTATTCTAAATTTTTAACCTTTAAGTATAAATTAATTATTTAGGTTTTCATATTTTTTTGACAAAAGTTTTTAGAAAATATTTTAAATGAAAAGTAATGTTTTCAAATATACAAAACTGTTTAAATTAATTAAGGACAATTTTATTCTTAATTTAATATTCACGGAAGATATTTATTCCATTTTTTGTGTTGCAAAATTTGTCTTAGGTTGAATTTTTAAACCAGAATGTTTGAAGTCATTTGTCCAATGGATTGTCTGTATGAACCTTTTGAAGAAAATTTTCACACTTTGTGTTATGCGAAGTTATAGTTAATTCAATGATGGTAAACCGTTAACAATAATTGATGGATACAATAATTGTTAAACGAATGGGATTAATGTAATCATTAATATAAATATAATCAACAACGTCTTTTTCATATAAGCCATAACTTCAATGTCTAACGACAAATTAACGTATTAGTTTAATAAATAGAATGAACACTTTCAAACTGTTAATCTAATATAAGTTCAAAAATTCTTTTATGAAAGCATTTAATATTATTTACATTTCATTAACATTTTAAAAATTTTCGCTACGCTTATGCATGTCGGGTAAGTGACGTTAAAATTGTTATAAATAAAAATGTCCTCCTTTTAACATTATCATTTCTGAAATTTATACAATTAATATAAAAGATTTTATAAAGATTCCATAAATAGAATAAAAGATTCTATAAAGATACCATAAATAGAATATAAAAACTCAATGTTAAATAGAATAAAAGAATCCATAAATATAATAAAAGATTATATAAAGATTCCATAAATAGAATAAAAAGATTCTAAATAAGATTCTATAAGGATTCCATAAATAGAACGATTTTAGTTTAAATCATAAAACGAATCATTAATATTTGCTTTTGTTGCATATAAATCTAAACATGATAAGAAATAATAATGAATCCAACTCTTTTTGTAATGCTGGTAGCGTTCTGATGGAAATTTCTGTTGAATAAAGAAAATCAACTTTCAGTTTGTTATTATAAACAATTTTATCGGCTTTTTTTTTTACTGCTGTAAAAAATGCATTTTGTAGCTATTTCTATAATACAGATATACGTACAGTTATTTTCAAAACCGCAAGCAAAATTGAGTATTTCAAAACTACCGCTAAAATCCCTGACTCTGAAATTTTTTGTGTCCATTATAAATTATACGGACAGCATTCAGAAATATACTTAAGTGTTTGCTTTTGAAGGAAATCTTTACCAAAACATAAATTACATCAATGGTAAACGTTTTAGTAAAATAGAAACCTAAACATTTCTGAGCAAACACAAATTGAATCATTTATTGGGAAAAAAAAACCTTTTATAAGATTTTCAGATCTTCTATAACACATTACAAAATAGCTGTACTTTCAGTTTCTGCAAATAAAAAAAATATCAGGAAGTTAAATTTGCTTTTAGATTTTGTATTATCAAAAGAAACATTTTGAAAACGTGTTCTTTCATTCTTCACTTTCCTTTTATTGTGTCCAACAACTTACGAATTTTTACTTTCATTCATGAACTGTATAAGATTTTTCAAAAAACAAAAATTTTCCTTCTTTTCATGAATATAAGTAGTACGATTTTTATTTTCAGAATTTGTAATGATAAGCAATAATAGATTTAAAAATTTATTCTAATTAAAATCAACGATTGTACATATCCAAAACACATGAACAATTTTCACCAATTATAAATCATAACAAAATTATTTTATTAGCTCAATAAAAGTCACTTTTTTTTTTTTTAATTTTTTTTAAATAAAAATTAGTAAATTTCTAGGCTTTACAAAAGTTTTGAATAATGTAAACAAGCTATAAATAGGAATCCTGTTTAAATATCATAAAATGTTATGAATTTAAAAAAAACTGTACTGGTAAAATAAACATATATGGTATATAACGTTGTCCTAGTGTCCAAAAGTAAGACCAGTTTTCAATTTAAATTTCCGGGAATATGGTATTTCAATTTTTTTTTTTTTTCAGATGGTTGGCACTGTCCTTGACATCTGTGTGAAATTAGACGTCAAAACATTCATTAGCGTTTGAGTTACGCTTTGACTTTGTGAGACACTAAAACTGATTTCGACGATTTTTGAAATATCGCTTCAATCGACTCACACCGGTATCCCCGGGTGGTCTTTGAGTTTAGGGTATAGCCAGAAGTAGTACGATGCTAAATTAGGTGAATACGGTGGTTGTGGAACGATATGGATTTCATTTTTGGCGAAAGAGTCACGAAAAATCAATGTCGTGTGAGCTGGCCCATTCAGTGTTTTCAGTACCAATCAAGATTGACGCGTTAGAGGTCCAAAACATCTTTTAAAATAGAATTTTGAAATTCAATCATCATCGGCAAACACCAAATCCTTGATTTTTTGGACGTGAGCTTCGTCGGTTGAGGTTGGTGGTCGACCAGAAGGCTCTTCGCCTTCAAAGCGTTCTCTCTGCCTTCTTTTGTACTGTTTTTTACAACTTCTAAACATTTCTTTCCGTTATAGGAATGCTCATAGAATGCCTTCTGCAACATTCTATACGTTTTCGAAAACATAATTTAATGCAAGTGCTTTGTTCAATTAATTCAGACATTTCAAAAATCGCCAGAATGAGTTTTAGCTTCTCACAAAGCCAAAGCGTAGCTGAAACACTAATGAAAATATTTTGACGTCAAATTTCACACAGATGTCAAGGGCAGTGCCAACAACCTAAAAAAAGAAAAAAATTGCAATACCATATTCCCGGGAAATTTAAATTGAAAACTGGTCTTACTTTTTTAGGACACAGTAGTATGGTATATACCATACATATGAATATTATGATTTACATACTGTAATATTCATAATATTTTTAAAATTTTTATGAACTATCATTCTATTATTTAGCTCCCATCACAGAAGACACTTTTATGTCTCAGAACAAATTAATTCTTGTTTTAAAAAAATTGTAATGGTTTAGTGATTTCTAATTTGTTATATGAATAGGATTTCTATTTGTATTGTATATTCTAACGTAATTAAGCTTTTCATTTTATTTTTTTACATCATTTTGTTAAAGTAATTTACTATACAAACGTGGTAAAAAAAAATTATATGTAAATACAAAATGCTGTTAATATAAGCAATGAAAAGTAAAAAATTATTAATTCACAGATAATGAAATTACTGATTAACATCTGAAGAATTTCTCATAACAAAGATAAAAAATTATCAATCGTTGCTACAAAAACATAATTTACTTTGCTTCCACATTTTAAATAAGTATAACTTCCATCTATTTTTTTTTACGAAGTTCGCTGAATTGAAACTTAAGTCTTTGGTATGTTAACTTTTAGTTATTTTTAATCCTTTATTCTTCCAAGCAACATTAATAATAACTTTATTACTCAAAAACAGCTTAAGGGAACTTTTGGAAATACTATCATATATATTAATGATAACAATTACGATTTTTCAATGTTTTTGATATGGTGTTACATTCCATAAATTTAGAATTTATTGAACTTGTAATATCTTTTTATTGAAGAAATTTCTTCATTGGTGCAACAATCGCATAGTGGGCTAAGGCTGTCTGTCTACTAGCAGATTTCGTGACAGGAGAAGTTTTCTTTTTGCAGGGTAGGGTTGTCAGTCTTGCCCAACTGTCATATTAGACTGGGACATACGGTTTCAAGTGGATTTCGAACCACTACAAACATCCATGGCACTACCGGTTCACAAACCCGAAACCTGTGGCACCGAGTGCCAGACACTCGCCCATCAGGCTGCATTGAAAAATCAGGGGTATTAAATTTTGGTCATGGACACAAAATTCTGTGTTAATGTATAAGGTGCAAAAATTTAATTTTTCAATGAAATTTATTTTGTATTTCTTGTATTTTTAAATATACGAATAAAAATATGTATATTTAAAAGTATTTATTCCTGTATTTTAAATGCTTTGTATTGCAAATTTGTAATTTTAAAAATTATGTACTTTACAATAAGTTTATTAATTTAAAGTTTCAAATTGGTAATTATTTCAAAATGTATGGTGCATATTTTCTTGATTAGCAAATTCTAGAAATTTGAAAAAATATTTCTTACGAAACTGAACTCCAAGACCTAGATAGTTTATGTCTATGGCCAAATTTTAATTCCTCCCAGATGCTATAACAAAGTAGATTACAACTTCAGGACATCCTGACTTTCTTGGATGTAAAATTTTGATGGAGGTCATATCTTATTAACTTTTGCAGAGATTTTTATTTGAGACTTCTGTTGGCATAGTTTACTGTCGGCTTCTAATAGATTACTGTTCTTTTTTTTAGAAAAAGAAACCCTTCCTCTACACAGAAGCATGAGAGAATAATTTTGTTGGATCATTGAAAAATAGCTCTGCAACATAAAGCAGTTGTTAGTAAATTCATGGCCTCATGGAAAAATTATTTAACCTAACAAAATATTTTTGTGCATAAGAATATTTTCTAGACTTCGTAGAGTCTGCAATCCATTTTTATTTTCAGGTTTATGGCAGCATTTCTTTATAAATTGGTTTTTGGAAAAACTATAGAATTTTCGACTGAAAATCTTGTATTTTTTAATGTCATCTATTGATAATTTGTAATTTTAAAAAAATATTTTTGCAGTATTTTAGATTTATATCTATATAAAAAAAAACTTATTAATTTGTAAATACCAGTTCGTAAATAATTCAAGTTTATTTATCGCCTAATTTTTTGGTTATTAGTAAAATATCGCAATCTTTAGAGGCTAAATTAAGAAGTTATTTTTTATTTTAATGATAATAACCTAAATTTTAAATATAGAAGGGTGATTATAATTAAAGTCCCACTTTCAAAATGTTGTAAAAAAAGAACCATTCGTCATAATGAGTTCGAATTTGAACTGAAAATATTTGAAGAAGAAGAGAGAAACGGTACGGCATCAAAAAAATCTACAAAGTCTATTAATAGAGGGCGCTGTAAGTGGCATAAAGAAATTGAATTCAACTGCCAGTGATAGTTTGAATCAAAATGAAAACGTATTTCACTGAGTTGCACATTAAAATAACTGTAGTGTCCAATGTGCTTGATTGTTTCGGCCTTTAACGGGAAAAAATGACTTCCAAGTCATTCAAAAGTTGTGACACTGTTAGGCGGAAAGTCCATCCACCACGGCAAGATCATACCAAATTGGATGGGAAAATTGTTGGAATTTTTTTTTGATGTCATGCCATTTTCCCTTCTTAAAGTATTTTAAGTTCAAATTTGAACTCATTGTGACAAGTGGTTCTTTTTTTACAGTATTTTGAAAATGGGTACTTTAATTATAACCCCCTGTATTTATTCTTTTTTACACTGGGATATCTTTATCGAATATTGTATTCCAGTTTTTTGCCAAGGCAGCCATATTTTTCTTAATGATAATTTTTCATATATCTTAATCTACAAATTATATTTAGTATGCTACAGAAAAAAATAATTATAATATAGAAAATCTATATACTACGAATATCTACAATTAAAATATAAAAATATTAAAATTGTATTGAGAAATATAGTAAACTCCCTTTTTTTTTTTTTATAAATATCTAAACTGTTAAATTGAACAAGATAATCTGATTGTCATAAGTACTTAAGCACCGGACTCCACCTCTCTCTCTAAAAATATACTGAAATATACGAGAAATTTTTAAATAAATTAACTGATGTACTTAAGAGTAAAAATTTATAATTTCTAAATTTAATGAGATTATATAATTCTAAATTTAATATATCTATATTTAAAATATAAAAATAATAAATTGTATTAAAAATTATTTTCTCACCTTTTTTTTTTATAAATATCTAAACTGTTAAATTGAACAAGATAATAAGATTGCCGTAAGCTTTTCCCTTAAACACTGGACTCTCTCTCTCTCTCTAAAAATATATTAAAATCTACATTACGTAATTTTTACGTAATTTTATTAATGTTTCTAAAAAATTATAATTTCTAAATTTAATGAGAAAACGAAATAAATTAGCCTCGCTTTATATATTTGGTAAAATTCAATTTTTAAAAGCAATGTTAAAAAAGATCATGACCTGTAATGCTAGCATGATTTCATCATCACAATAATGCAAAAAGAAAGCCGAACAAAATAAATGCATGGCCTTTTGAAGGAACTTAACTTTATTAAAATTCTAAACTATCTTAAATTGTATTCAGAAAAGAGGATTTTTTAACTTTCTTAATTATGTTCTTTTGGCATATTCATAAACTTCTTTTTCATTGAAGTTGACTGAAATAATTTATTCGGTATTATGAATGAATTACCCAAAGTAAGTGTTTACAGTATTTTCTCTCCTCAAACAGATATGAAATACGAGGTTTACGGTAAAAAATAATTATTTTAAAAATATTTTTAAAATTTCATGCGATGAATCACTTGTGTTTTAATGTTTCCTTACATAAAATCAAATTTTAAATTTCAATTACTTTTAATTACCATTACCCTCCATAATTATCAATTTACAGCATTATTGCTATTTATCAATTATCAATTATTATTATTATTATTGCTATTTATCAATTATCAATTATTATTATTATTATTGTTATTTATCAATTATCAATTATTATTATTATTATTATTGCTATTTATCAATTATCAATTTACTTCATTATTGCTAATTATCAATTATCAATTTACTTCATTATTTCTAATTATCAATTATCAATTTACTTTATTCTAGCTAATTATCAATTATCCATTTACTTTATTATTTCTAATTATCAATTATCAATTCACTTTATTCTAGCTAATTATCAATTATAAATTTTACTTCATTATTGCTGATTATCAATTATTATTATTATTGCTAATTATCAATTATTAATTTACAACATTATTGCTAATTATCCATTTACTTCACTATTGCTTATAGGTTAAATTATTGAACTTTATTACAGACTCAGTAATTTGCGATAATACTGTACAAATACAGAAAATAATAAAATGTAATATGTATAACGTTTTAACTAAATGTTTTAACTTCATAAAGGAATTTTCTAATTTAGTTTTTTTTTTTTCCCTTAAAAATGGAAAATTTGAGGTTTATGTGAGCAAAAAATTAACATTAAAAACTATTTGAAAATTTGTATGTCGAGAATTTTTTCTCGTCTTTATTTCTTTTGTTACATAAATTCAAAAATTTACACTTTTTTTTTTCTCATCACGATTAAAATGCATTATTATCAATTTACTTCAATAATGAAAACTTGTTGATTGATAAATTGTTGAATTTTATAACAGACTCAATAATTCTAGTTAATTAGCGTAAAAATGAAAAGTATAATATATATATATATATATATATATATATATAATATAAATACGTTAATTCTTAAACTTAATTCTGAAATTCTTACCTTTGTTCACCATTAACATACAAAGTTATAATGATCAACAGTAAAAAGAGTAGTACTTCATTAATGATATTGTTCTTTTCCGCTAAATTATTGAATTTCATAAAAAAGTATAGAAAATTGTACAAATACAAAAACGTAGTTTTTCGATAATGATGCAATATACAAAAAAGGAGCTTATGAATAGTGCACGAATACTCTTTTTGACTGATTTTACTTTCAAGGTATGGTGCTTTCATGGTTTTTACAGATTTTCATGAAACTTATTTTCCGATTTTTTTTTTTTGGTTGGAAATTTTTAACAGACTTCTTTGTTATCAGCAAGGCCTTTAATAACTTTTTCAAATTCTCCTCTATGTTTTTAAGCTCGTAAAAAACGTTAATAATAAGACTGGAATTAAAACACAACAATTATATTAATAACAAAATGTATTTGAAACGAAATTTTTAAGAAAATAAAAATCGTTTTGAAAACATTTTGAAAATTTTAATATGAAATTGCAATTTTTGAAATCTTTCTTATTGTGTCTTACCATTTGTAAAAAGAAATTCAATATTCGTTGAAATTTATAGTAAAATAATCAAATCAATAAAATCAAAATATATCAAATCAAAAAAAATTAAGTAATAAAAAAAAAAAAATTTTAATAGTTTTTAAGATTTCTTTTTTCTCGATTCTGTTCAATATTGAAGAATTTTTCTATGGGAAAAACTATTGAAATATTATGCATTTATCTTTTAAGCTGTTAAAATTATATTATAAAATATACGACAAAAATATATATATAGTTATTATTATTCTGTATTTAATATGTTTAATAATTAACTTATAATTAAAACAATTATTATTGTTATTATTATTTAATATATAACTAAGTTAACTTATTAAAAATGCATAATAAGTGGCTTTTTAAACTTATTTGTTATTAAATATATAATTTTTTATATATAAATATACGTCAAAAATAGTGTAATTTACTATAAATAGCAGTGAAATATTAATTATAACATATTCATATTAAATTGGAAAGTATATAACATATTTTTCAAAAAATATACTTTCCTACTTAATAGTAATATATATTTTAGATAATTCTTCATTGATTAATTTTTTGTAAAATATCTTTTAACTTATCACGCAAAATAACAAATTCAATATATATTTTATATATTTATGTGGAAAACCAATTTATTTTCATATATTATTGGTTTTGGGTAAACAGAAAAATTTATATTTATATACATATATTATATTTATTTTTGCCTTATTTCCTTGGTTTTCACCAGTAAATATTCAATAAAAAAACAAATAAAATAGACATAATATGCATAAGCAATACAAATAAATATCAGAAAAACTACTAAAATATTACGTTTTAAGGTGTTAAATTATACTTTTTCTGTTACTAGTAGACTAATTTTATTCAAGTTCATTTTCGTCATACCAAAGTTATCACTTTTTAAAAACTTCTGTTGTCTAAGAAAAAAATTAGTATCGGTACAGTATCATTAATAGACAGGTATAAATAGTAGTGAAAAATGTATTACAATATATTGGCATTAAGTAAGAAAGTACAAAACACACGCCCAAAACATATATGCTATCTACTTTCTATTAATATGAAACTATTTCAAATAGTTCTTCATTAATTAAATTTTTGTAAAACATCGTTTAATTTATGACGTAAAAATAATAAATTCAATATTTCATATACTTATCATTTTAAAAACAATTTATTTACCTTATATGTAGATAACAAAAAAATTAGGTTTATATATATATATATATGTTTCCTGTGTTATTTCCTTAGTTACCAGTGAAATATTCAATATTAATGCTTAAGATATAGGATTCTTTTTTATGAAAAAGGAAAAAATTCCTAATTTATGAAAAAATATTTTATAAAACGTTTTAAACACTTTAAAAAGATTCTTCAAATACAGTTCTCAGTTTATCAAGACATAATGTCTTAAACAATGCATATTTGTCATTTTAAAAAGAAGGAATTACAATATTATTTAGGCTTAAAATTTTTCTTCAACTTATTTACCATGTTTATTCTCTTAATTTTTAAGCACGTTTTTATGAAGAAATACTACTTTAAATTTATTTTTATTATCAGTACAATATTTATCTGTTGCTGGATTAAACATCTGTATGATATATGGAGAATGATAACAATCAACTAATGGAAAAATAATGCCACACCAAACACATTCAATGCAATACGTGATTTTTATGCACGCTATCATACAAAAATTAACATAAAGCATAACACATTTTGATGATACATGGTTTGTCATTTTTATGGTTTTTAGACAAGAAAACAACGATAATTTTAAATGAAAGAAATTATTCTTAAAAACCAAAAATATTTTACTGATATTATTTTCAATTCGACCAATTAAAAAAATAGGTAAATATTGGTACTCTAAACTACATCCTATTTTAATCAAAAAAATTTTTCAAAAAATCACAAAATAGATTTTGTTAATAAAAATAGTACCATATTATTATTTAAAAAAAATATCTAACTAAAAATTAATTAACTAAAACTGTAATTTTATCTCATTTAAATTTAAAAATTTTTCATTGTAATTTTATTTAAAACATTTTAATTTATTTTAAAAAATTTCATTTGCTAATTTTTATTTAAAACATTTTAATTTAAAAAAAGTATTGTAATTTTATTTAAAACATTTTAATTTATTTAAAAAATTTATTGTAATTTTACTCAAAACATTTTTAATTTATTTAAAAAAAAAGTTATCTTATTATTTTATTTAAAACATTTTTAATTTATGTAAAAAAGATTTTATTGTAATTTTATTTAAATATTTTTTTAATTTTGTTTAATTACACATAATAGAAAATTTAAATCTTTTCCTTTGCAAATCAAAAATTTATAATAATGAAACTTTTTAATACAATCTTAACCTAAAATGACCTACTTATTTCGGCATACTATGCAATAATAAAAATATAACAATTGCTTGTAAAGAACTTCCCTTGTATAAATTTTTTGCATGGAAGTTCTTACATGTGTTATTTTAAACAGTTATTAAAAGTTTATTAAAAACAGTTTTATGTATAACTGCTTTATTTTTTTTATAACAATATTTGTATCAGTTATAATAATAAAATAATATTTCAAAATAAAGTTTAATAGCATATTATTATTTTTAATTTCTTAAAAAATTTATTTATTATAAATAATTTAATTTGTGTAAAAAAGCTGAGACAAAAAAATTATAAAGGATATTTATATTTGAAATTCATATTTTACAATAATTTTGTTCTAATGCAGCTGAGCAAAACACTTAGACATGGACGTCTTGGATGCCTTAAGGCAAGCCTGCACAGAACATTACTCACTTTTTGCATTACCAGGGGGCGCGTGTGACTTGAAGATAAGCCACGGACGCGGGTAACAATGCCCCCGCAACGCTCACACGATCTATTAGACCAGGACCTACACTTTAAAGTGGATTCCGAACCACTACAAACATCCATGGCACCGCCGAGACTCCCGAACCTAAGCCGGGGGTACCGAGGCCCGCTATTTTTAATATTTATCCAATCATCCTATATTTAACTTTTATTCCTGGAAATATATACATCTCTGATTTATTTCATCAATATTACCTACTAGAAAAGAATAATATGATTTATTCTGAATGTTTCTGTTTAAAATATCAATTACATTTAGTTAAAATAATTGTTTTATACTTAATTCCTTCATGTAGACTGATGATTTGTGAGCTTTCATTCCTTAACTTAGTGAACTTATTTCGAAACTAGACAAGAAAAGTCAAGTAAAACATTTATAACTTTATGTACAGTGAAATATATATGTCTATTGTTATTTCATCATTGTTACTTACTAGAAAAGAAATAATGTATGATTTATTCCTGAATGTTTTTTCTGTTTAAAATATCCGATACATTTAGTTAAAATAATTGTTTTATACTTAATTCCTTCATGTAGACTGATGATTTGTGACTTTCATTCCTTAACTTGGTGAACTTATTTCGAAACTGAGACAAGAAAGTCAAGTAAAACATTTATAACTTTTAATGCAGTGAAATATATATGTCTATTATTTATTTCATCATTGTTACTTACTAGAAAAGAATAATATGATTTATTTCTAAAAGTTTTTCTGTTTTAAAATATCGATACATTTTAGTTAAAATAATTGTTTTTATACTGTAATTCCTTCATGTAGACTGATGATTTGTGACTTTCATTCCTTAACTTAGTGAACTTATTTCGAAACTAGACAAAGAAAGTCAAAGTAAAACATTTATAACTTTATGCGGTGAGAAATATATATGTCTATTATTTATTTCATCATTGTTACTTACTAGAAAAGAATAATATGATTTATTTCCTAAAAGTTTTTCTGTTTAAAAATATCGATACACATTTAGTTAAAATAATTGTTTTTATACTTAATTCCTTCATGTATAGACTGATGATTTGTGACTTTCATTCCTAACCGCTAAGTGAACTTATTTCAGAGGAAACTAGACAAGAGAAAGTCAGAGTAAAACATTTATATAACTTTAATATGCAGTGAAATATATATGTCTATTATTTATTTCATCATTGTTACTTACTAGAAAAGAATAATATGATTTATTCTGAATGTTTTTCTGTTTAAAATATCGATACATTTAGTTAAAATAATTGTTTTTATACTTAATTCCTTCATGTGTAGACTGATGATTTGTGACTTTCATTCCTTAGCTTGAAGTGAACTTGGCTTTCGAAACTAAGGCAAAGAAAGTCAAGTAAAACATTTATAACTTTATGCAGTGAAATATATATGATCTGTATTTATTTCATCATTGTTACTTACTAGAAAAGAATAATATGATTTATTCTAAAAGTTTTTCTGTTTAAAATATCGATACATTTAGTTAAAATAATTGTTTTATACTTAATTCCTTCATGTAGACTGATGATTTGTGACTTTCATTCCTTAACTTAGTGAGGAGCTTATTTCGAAACTAGACAAGAAAGTCCAAATTAAAACATATTTATAACTTTATGCAGTGAAATATATATGTCTATTATTTATTTTCATCATTGTTGCTTACTAGAAAAGAATAATACTGGATTTATTCTAAAAGTTTTTCTCTGTTTAAAATATCGATACATTTTAGTTAAAATAATTGTTTTATACTTAATTCCCTTCTCATGTAAGACTGATGATTTGTGACTTTCATTCCCTTAACAG
>BPLR01016633.1:0-42047 GCA_021605095.1 Caerostris extrusa | reverse complement strand
GTGATTAAAGCTTTATGATCTATCTGTACATAGAATTTTATTTTAACAAAATGAACTAAAATTTGCTTTTGAAAAAAATCAAAAGGCTCTAAATAAAACTCTTAAACGACACTTTAAACCAGGTAAGCTATAAAAGATTCACTTCGAACGAGCTACCCCGAGAACAACTTCTCAACTGACTTCTAGCTACTATAAGAATTTGAATCTTTAAATGGATAACTAAGGATGGAGACATTTCTAATATTTTTGCACCGTTAGTCACATGCTTTATAAGCCAAACACTATCAAATCATGTCGAATCTCCATTCTAGACGCGCCCTTAAGTTCTGTATCCCATACTAGAAGTATTTTTAGAAAATAAAAGCATATTTTAAAATGAATCACATAATTATTACTAGTTAAAAGAACAAATAAGTTAAAAAAATCACTAATTAACTAACTACTTTTACAGAAAAATTATTTACAAATAAAATTGAAATTTTCCCTCTTACATCAGGCATAACTATTGGTAGATACATGCAACTTAAATGTAAAAAAAACTAAAATGGAGGAATTAAATTTAATGAATGAATTAATATTTGAAAAAACAGTATTAACATCGGTGGTTACCACTATAAGAAGTTTAAAAAATGCATTTGAACTCAATGGATGAATAAAAAATTATTTTATTAACAATTGAAAAATTTTGAACAAGATATATATAGGGAAAGTGTGAACTAATAAAAAGGTGAAAAAAGGGAAAATTAAACAGAAAATATTAATAAATAACTAGAAGATTATTGTTCATGAATATTTTCTTCGAGCTTCCTAAATTAAATGATCTAAAATGAAAGAATCTTGTATTTTCCAAGAATATCAAATACAAACTTAATAGAATAATAGGCCCTCAGATAAAAGCAAACACCTTCTTCAAATTTTATTGATTGTAAAAGAAGCCTTATTCAAACATTTGCATTCTTTAAGAGCGGCATAAAAAGCAATGTTTAGTACATGTATAAATTATCCGATATAGACGGATAAAAAGAGATGTATTCATGCTTTTTAAAAGGGAATTTATTTTTAGAAAAATATGCTTTTGAGGCATGAAATTAGTAATGCGTATCGACAAACTTTTCTTGAACATTAGGGAAGCTTTTTGAAGTTTAAAATAAAAAAAAAAAAGAGTTCAATTTGCAGAGATGTTTGGATAAAAACTAATGCGTTTCGTATTTCAAAAATCAGATTTCTTTTGAAATTCTTATTTTTCTTCTAATCTTTTGAAATTCTCCATTATGTTTAGTTTTCTGTGAACAGATAAATGGAAAAATAATGCTTAAAAGTACTCAAGATATTAACAAAAATGCATAGTATGAATGAAATTTCGTTCTGAGATTTTTTGTTCTATTGCAGCTTGGCAAACACTTAGGCAGTTGTCTTGGAGGCCGAAAGGCAAAAGCGCCGCACCGACGTTACTCACTTAGCACTACCAGGAGGTGCGTATAGCTTGTAGATAGCTACGGACGCGGAGTAAGAATACTTCCGCAACCCCTACGAACATGTTGCAGCACATATGGTTTAAAGTGTATTCCGAACCACTAGAAACATCCATGGAAACGCCGTGACTCGAACCTGGAAGCCTGTGGTACCGAGCGCTAGCCACTCTGCCATTTAGGCCCCAATTGAAAGAATATGTTTGAATTAAATTGATAAATCAAAAATTAAAATTGTTCTGAAAATTTTAAATTTTGAAATGGTATATTCTTTTTATTCTGAAATTCAATTACGTTTTTTAGTTGTTACAAGTGAAATCATTCTTTTAATTAAAAATTAACCTTAATTCAGTCATTTTAAAAGATATGTATTGAAATTCTGATCTGAGAAGAGTTTGGGAATAAAAATTTTCTCAATTGATGCTTTTACAAGTATAAATGTATTATAAATGAATATTACTGTCATAAATAATTTCTTCGACTTCCCTAAATTAACAATAGAATAAGTAGATTTAAAATGAAAGAATCCGGTATTTTCTAAGAATATCCAAATACACACTTAATAGAATAATAAGCCATCAGAAAAAGCAAAACACCTTCTTCAAATTTATTGATTGTGAAAGACGCCATATTCAAGTTTTATTTGCATTCTTTAAGAGAGGTATAAAAAAAGCAATGTTTAGTGCATCTATAAATTATCAGATGGATAAAAGAGATGTATTCATGCTTTTTAAAAAGGGGATTTATTTTTTTAAAAAATATGCTTTGGAGGCATGAGATTAGTAATGCGTATCGACAAACTTTTCTTGAACATTAGGGAAGCTTTTACGCTTTAAAATAAAAAAAAATAAGAGTTAACATTAAAGAAGATGTTTGAATAAAGCTAATGCGTTTGGTATTTCAAAAATCGGATTTCTTTTGAAATTCTGTTTTTTTTTTCTTACGTTTTGAAACTCTCCATTATGTCTAGTTTCTGCGAACAGATAAATGGCAAAAACAGTGCTTAAAAAGTACTCAAGATATTAACAAAAAATTATAGTATGAATGAAATTTCGTTCTGTGGTTTGAGATTATGGAAAGTAACATTTTTTTTTTGCATTGAATTGTGCTTTCAGAAATAAAAGTAACCAACAGGTAATGAATGAAATGTGACAAAACGTTGATTAGAAAACAAAAGGAAAGTTAATTTAATATTATTTAAACTATAAAAAAAATAGGCGGCCCTATGGCCGGTGCCACAATTTTTAGTTCGAGTCCCGTCGGTGCCATGGATGTTTGTAGTGGTTCGGAATCCACTTTAAACCAAAACGCAGTCCTGGTCTAATATGACTGTTGAGCGTTGGACGTCGGGCTGACAACCGCACCCCGTAAAGGTACACATCTGCTGTCTCGAAATCAACCAATAGGGAGGCGGCCTTGGCCCAATATCGGGCTGTTGCGTACTGAGGATGATGATAAAGAAGAAATCAAGGCTTTCACGATCAATCTGTACATGGAATTTTATTTTATCAAATGAAACAAAGTTTATTTTTAAAAGCATTCAAAACTCTAAATAAACTCTCAAAAGAAAGGCACACACAAGGTGAGCTATAAAAGATTCGCCGAATAATGCACGAGAGCAACGTCTCAACTGACTTCTAGTAACTGTTGCCTTTGAATCTTTATATGGGTAACTAAAAGATGGAGTTGTTTCTATTATTTTGCACAGTTAGGTACATGCTTCTATAAAAGCCAACACTACCAACCACCTCATAAATATTCCAATCTAGACACACGCTTAAAGTTCTGTATCCTATAAAAGGAGTATTTTTACAAATTAAAAAGTTTATTATATAATAAATCAGATAATTATTACTATTTAAAGAACTAACAATTTAAAAATCACTAATTAACTAACTACAGCAGAAAGTCCATTACAAATAAAGTTGAAATATTACTCTTATATCTGGCACTATCTATTATTAGATACATGTAACTTAAATCTAAGAAAAACTAAAATGAATGAATGAATATTTGAAAAATTGTATTAACATCAGTGTCATCCACTACAAGTTTCAAAAAAATGTATTTGAACTTGAGCGGATGAATCAAAAGTATTTTATGAACGATTGAAAATTTAAACAAGATATAGATAGTGAGAGTGTGAACTAATAAAAGGAATTGAAAAAAAAGGAAAATTAGCGGAAAATTAAAAAGAAATATTAATAAATAAAGACATCATTATTGTTCATGAATATTTCCTTCGAGCTTCCTAAATTAAAAAAAGAATAAGGCGATTTGAAACTAAAGAATCTGGAATTTTCTAAGAATATCCAAATATAAATTTAATAGAATAATAAGCCCTCAGATAAAGCAAACACCTTCTTCAAATTCATTGATTGTAAAAGAAGCCATATTCAAGTTTTATTTGCATTCTTTAAGAGAGGTATAAAAAGCAATGTTTAGTGCATGTATAAATTATCGATATAGATGGATAAAAAGAGATGTATTCGTGCTTTTTAAAAAAGGGGATTTATTTTTTAAAAAATATGCTTTGGAGGCACGAAATTAGTAATGCGTATCGACAAACTTTTCTTGAACATTAGGAAGCTTTTTTAAGCTTTAAAATAAAAAAATAAGAGTTAACATTAAAGAAGATGTTTGAATAAAGCTAATGCGTTTGGTATTTCAAAAATCAGTTTCTTTTGAAATTCTGATTTTTTTTTCTTCTTATGATTTGAAACTCTTCATTATGTGTAGTTTCTGCGATCAGATAAATGGCAAAATAGTGCTTAAAAAGTACTCGAGATATTAAGAAAAATAATAGTATGAATGAAATTTCTTTGTGAGTTTTGAGATTATGGAAAACAATTTTTTGTTTGCAGTGAATTGTGTTTTTAGAAATAAAGGTAACCGACAGTGATATGCGACAGAACGTGTTAGAAAATTAAAAGAGTGATCATTTAATATTATTTAATAATATAAAGAACTAATTATGGCTTTCAGGATCAATCTGTACATGGAATTTTATTTTAACAAAGTGAAATAAAATTTGCTTTTGAAAAGAAATCAAAACTCTAAATAAACTCTTAAACGCCACGCAGAACCTAAGTAAGCTATAAAAGATTCACCAAACATCGCACGAAAGCAACCTCTCAACTAACTTCTAGCAACTATTGCCTTTGAATCTTTATATGCGTGCTTGCCCCACCTTTCTGTTCCTTTAGAATAAATACTCTTTATTATGGAAAACATCACTTCTTTCAGCAGATTTAACCCAATTGAAACAGCTGGATAGAACTGGAAATGTCATAAAATACCAAACACTTAGAGAAGTTTATGCCAAGATGTTTAAAACTGTGGTGTATGTAGCAGAACATCCTACTAATTACTCATCAGCATCATCATCAATAGCACGACAGCCCAGAGTGTGTCAAGGCTTTCCTTTGAAGATATTGAAGATATCTTTTGAAGATAATTCCATGCATTCCGCTGGGTGACCATGGTCTTTCAATACTTAACCTTTAGTACAGCAAATTCCTTCTCAGCTGCGTCTACCTATCGCCTCTTCCTCTTTGGCTTTGAAAACGAGCCTTTTAAATCATTTTAATCAAAAAAAAGGATTTAAAAGGCTCGTTTTGGTTTAAATCTTCATTCTAAATAAATGAGCAGCCAATTCAATATATTGATCTTAATAAATTTTATAATATCTGGGTCTTCATAGTATTTATAAGTTTCTGCACCGTCTTCTCCAACAACCACTTTCCCTAACACCTCCAAGAATAGCCCTGAAAATCTTCTACTCAAATATACCCAAATGGGCCTCATCAGGCATCTTGCCAAAGTCCAACGTTTCACAGCCATAGAACAAAAAATAGGTCCAATAAGGGTTTTGTATAACACGAATTTAAGTTTTTCTGTTTATGAACTGTGATTTAAACAGATTTCTTAACCCAAAAAAGGCCTTATTGGCAGACACAATTCTGTTTTATATTTCGGGTAAGATATTATTTTGACAATTAATTTCTGATCCTAGGTATTCAAACTAAGCGCAGATTAAAAAGTATAAGTGCCTAAGGTAATATTGAGAGTATCCTGACAAATATTTCTTGAGGAAAGCATATTCCGTAATGTTTGCCGGTTACTCCTACTAATTACTAATTGACCGCAATATTACAATGTACACTACAATTTACTAATATGCAGTGTAAGTAATTTCATTTTTGAATCACTGTGTAACTAAAATTAGGAACTTTTACTCCCCACCACCCAAAATGAAATGGGTGGTACTTCAGTGGATACCTGGTCACAGTGGCATTTTTGGGAACGAGCAGGTCGATTGTCTAGCAAAAAGAGGTTTAAGACTACTTCAAATTAGATCTTCGTCACTGTCACTCCATTCTATAAAATTATATATCAAACAAATAACGACTAAAAGCAACAAGTTACAAACTCATGATGGGATTAAGTCAAAGCGTTGAAGATCTTTTAACACTACCCAGCAATCCGCGACGGCGAGCTGTTACCCAGTTCCGTCTTCTGACTGTCTATGACTGCCTAGCAAAACATCTCCATCGCATTAAAATGTTTTCGAACCCTGGCTGCCCCTTATGTGATTCAACAGATCCAATGAACAGAGACCGACTCCAACGATGTGCGGTACTTGACGGCGACTCGGAGACAGCGCTTTACTGGCGTGAGAGAAACTCTTAAGGCAATGACTTCGGTCATATTTATACACTACTGGCCATTAAAATTGCTACACAAAGAAGACGACATTCTACATAGGTGAAATTTAAACGACTGGAAGAAGGGGCTGTGATATGCAAATGATTAACTTTCCAGCGCAATCAGACAAAGTAAGCGCCGGTAGCGACACCTACAATGTGTATAAATAAGGAAATTGTTCGGCCAGTTTCTCATACACAAATTGCATTTGAACGTTGTTGCCTGGTGAACCTCGGTCACCTCTTGTTCGCATTGACAGCACTTTGAAAAGTGCACGTTACATTTCTGGTGTGTTACGAGCGTGGCTCTACCCTTTATTCGAGTCCTGAGAAACCTAAGTTTCAGCAGGATAATGCACGATTGCATGTTGCCGGTATTGTACAGACTTTACTTGATACGGAAAATGTTCGGCTGCTGCCCTGGCCTGCATGTTCACCAGATCTCTCTCAATAGGGAAGCGTCTGGTTCATGATTGCCGAGCGACTGGCTCGTCACCATACGCCAGTCACTCTGGTTGATGAGCTGTGGCATCGTGTTGAAGTTGCATGTGCATCTGTACCTGTACATGCCATCCAATTTCAGTTTTACTCAATGTCCAGGCGTATAAGTGCTGTTATTACAGCCAGGTATAATATATTTCCAGTATAATATATTTGACGAATAAATATCCTTTTTGTTATCTGCATTTTTTCCTGGTGTCGCAATTTTACTGGTCAGTAACGTATTTTTGGATGTTTATTCTTTTGTATTTTCTTTTTTGCCTTGTTATTATTATTATTATTTTTTTTTTTTTTTGTTAAAAAAAAAAAAACCTACCACCCCTAATATCAGAAATAAAAATAAACGATATTTGCTGCTTCAAAATTGAACTGACATTCTAAAAATAAAATATAAAACCCAGTTTCAGTGGATCGCCTAGAAATAGGAAAACCAATACAGAGATTTGTTCGAAGGAAAATTTCATTCCTAAGATTTTTATAGGATTTCTTCGGCTATCGGTAAGTCTGTTTTATGACTTTACATTTGATACTTTTCTCGAAGCAAAACGGAAAAGAGATTTCATTGGAGATGCTATTTATTTCCGTTTATTTGTGCTGAAATTGCATCCAAATCTCTGACTCTTCACGGGGAAGTACATCCCGGCCATTTTCGTGCTTTCGTAAAAGATGTTTTGAATAGCCCATTGAAAGCCATGTTTTTCAATCTTATATACCTATGAGCACTGAATTTTTATATCTTACTATATTCGCTGTTTTACTGTATATACTGGAAAGAATGAAAAAAAGATAACCGAAAATATTCAATAAAAGCTATTGCAACATACTTTCTTTACAATATATAGAGTCATTACAATTAAATTCCCACTTTCAAAATGCTGTAATAAAAAGAACACTCGTCACAATGAGTTCAAATTTGAAATGAAGATCTTGAAGAAGGGGGAAACGGTATGGCATCAAAAAAACAGTTCCTAAGTGTATTAATAGATGGAGCTGTAAGCAGCATAAAGAAAGTGAATTCGGCTGCAAAGTGAATTCAGGAAAACAAAATTCTTTATTTTACTATGTATAAATAGCTAGCGCCATCTTTGGTACCAAGGACTTCAGGTTCGAATTCAGGCGGTAGCATGCATGTTTGTTAATAGTTCAGAATCCGATTTAAACAGGGGCCTGAATGGCAAATAACTAGCGCTCTGGCGCTTGGTGTCACAAGTTTCAGGCTCGAATCCCGGCGGTGCCATGCATGTTTGTAGTGGCTCGGAATCCACTTTAAGCCTTAGGTCCCGGCCTAATATGGTCGCAGAACGTTGGGCATAAGGCTGACAACCGTACACAGTAAAAAGAAAAACATCTCTCGTTTCGAAATCTACCAGTAGGTAGACGGTCTTGGCCCACACTGGGTTGTTGAGCCAATTATTATTGTTATTATTATTATTGTAATACTTGTATTGTAAATAAAAAAAATAATAAAACTCCCTACCACTGTTGTTGTTGGCGTGTCCCTCATGGAAGGAGGGAAGAGGGGTGCAGCTTGTGTTCTGATGGAGCACCCGTAGGTAGAAGTCTGACTTTGGCTCCGTGACGCTCTCACAGTCATAGGAGACCGGGACCTACGACTTAAAATGGATATCGAGCCACTATAAACATCCATGGCACCGCCGGGTCTCGAACCCGAAACCTGGGGCACCGAGCGCAAAATACTCGGCCATTCAAGCTCTCTCCCTACCGCTCTAATAGCATAAATAAAAGTAAACGATTTTTGCCCCTTTAAAAATTGAACTGACATTCTAAAAATAAAATGTAAAACCCGGTTATAGTTGATCGCCTGGAAAAATGGGAAAACCAATACAGAGATTTGTTCGAAGGAAAATTTCATTCCTAAGATTTTTATAGGATTTCTCCGGCTATCGCTGAGTCTGTTTTATGACTTTACATTGGATACTTTTCTCGAAGCAAAACGGAAAAAGAGATTTCATTGAGATGCTATTTATTTCCGTTTATTTGTGCTGAAATCGCATCCAAATCTCTGACTCTACAAGGAGAAGTACATCCCGGCCATTTTCGTGCTTCGTAAAAGATGTTTTGAATAGCCCATTGAAAGCCGTGTTTCGCCAATCTTATATACTTATGAGCATTGAATTTTTATATCTTATTCGCTGTTTTACTGTAGTATATATTGGAAAGAATGAATAAACCTAACAGAAAATATGCAATAAAAGTTATTGCGTTATACTTTCGTTACAATATGTTTTCTTGTGTTCTTTGTAATTTTCAATAAATATTCTTATTCGTACTTTTCAAGAAAAAAAAAATTCTTTATTTTACTATGTATAAATAAAAGACAGACAGACAGTTAACGCTGCCAATTTAAAGAAGTATATTGACAGTTTAACGATGGTCAGGTTGAACTGTGGGTGTTTTCTGGGGTTTTTTTCCATATGAAATACAGATAGTGTGAGCCTGGTGTAGCTAAAAGTTCTCTCGGAAGACAACGTCCAATTCTCCTCATTCGTTAGAGGGATTTTTAGGCCATACAGAAGTAGAATACGTTATTCACTACTGTGAGCCTGATAGCCGAGTGTTCTGGTGCTCGGTACCACAGGTTTCGGGTTCGAATGTCGACGGTGCCATAGATGTTTGTAGTGGTTCGAATTCACTTTAAACCGTAGGGGTAGTGTTTCTCGCGCCCGTAACATATCTTCAAGCTACACATGTCCCCTTTGTAGTGCTAAATGAGTAAGAGCGCGCAGGGTGTTTCCCTCTTGGGCTGCTCACAGGGAAATGGTCAATCGAGCTAGTCCTCGACGTAATTATATATATACATTCAAGAGCCAAAACATTATGACCACCCCCTACATTTTGCAATGAACTCGTCTGGATGACGTGGAAGGCAAGTGATCAGGTGGAAATGGTATTTAACTGGTATTAAGTGGTGGTATTAATCCATGCCAAGGCGGGTTGAAGCTGTGTTGCGCGCCAAAGGTGGGCCAACTCGATATTGACAGGTGATCATAATGTTTTGGCTCTTGAGTGTATATATATATATATATATACGTTATTCACTACTACGCACCCCGCTGATATTTAAAAAAACCGTCCAAAAATTTTACATATTATTATTAAATATTATATATGCATTTAATTTTTCCTATTTAAAACATCCTGTAGCTAAAACCGGTCATCGGATTGACAATAAAATTGCATGTAGACAATATATTAGATAAACTATATTTACATTTTTTTATTTCCAAAAAATAAAAATTATGTCGAAAATATCCGTTAGGTTTGGTTTGCCGTTCTACGGTCATTTTGTGCACACTTCGGGCTAATTAGACAGGGACCTACAGTTTAACGTGGATTCTGAACTTATAACATCCATGCCACTGCCAGGATTCGAACCTGAAGCTCCAACGACCAGAGCGTAAAGTGACACAATGTAGGTGCATTATACCAGGCTCCATCTCATCTTGCCTTTTGGGCAAAGCCGATTCGCTGAGGTAATGAAAATGAATGACCTCAAATCTAAATACCCGACAGAAAGAGACAAAGCTGTTTCTTTTGCAGGTGAAAAGAAACCGAATGTTTTAACAGGTGATTTCAGAATCGATGTACCCAAAATAAACAAATTGATATTACTGTGTATGCCTTCTGTGTACTGCTTGCTGTGGTTCCATGGTGTAATGGTTAGCACTCTGGACTTTGAATCCAGCGATCCGAGTTCAAATCTCGGTGGAACCTGTGTTTTTTTTTTTTTTTATTTTCAAAGCTGTTCTACAAATTAAAAAACTAATAACCTATCTAATATAAAAAGTATATGTCTGTCTATAGAGTATTCCAATGTCACTTAAAAACTATAACTCTTAGCGTCCTAATTTTTTTCTCTTAAGTTATTATTCTTTATTCTTGTGTCTAGCCAAAAATGTCAGACAGGTGTACAGTGTAACACTAGATAAAAGGTGTTCTGCGTTAATTGCAAGACAATGAATGTTTTTTCATTTTTTTTATACTGTGCTGTTCATTTCTTCTACTGAACTATGTGACATTTTTTAAGTATTTTCATTTTATACGTAAGCGAAACATAATGACTACCGAGCTTTAATAATAAAAATAAAAAAGAAAGAGAGAAAAAAATGAAAAAAATATCATTATAAGAGAGTAAGAAAAATATTTAAAAACAACACATATAAGCAACAATAATCTGTGATATGTTATAAGCCGTTGTTTCACTTTATGAATTCTTGCCTTTTACATCTTTTTAAATTATGACTCAAACAAGTAAAAAAAATACTTCTCATTCACAAAACAGAATATTTAAAAGATAAATCTTTTACTCAGAAATAAAAAGAAAAAAAAAGTAGAGCACAATCCAGTATAATCCTTTAAGTGGCAAAACAAAAATTCCTAACTTGCTAAGGACACGACACAAAAATTTTCGTCGCTTAAAAAAAAATAATAATGCGGGAACAAAAATAATACCCCGTGCAGTTTAACAAGTCACATTGTAAAAGTTATGCATAACTTAATAAGCAGCTCTCAAAAGAGTTAATTGAGGGCTGTTATATGCAAATTTTAGTAGCCACTTACCACCGCCACCTTTCACGGAAGCAAGGGAGAAAAATTTGTTTTAAAAAATTTAATTTTTTTCCTGAATCTCATTAAACCGGCACACAGCCAACTGAAAAGTACTCCCAAGTACTCGACGGTACTAGTATCTGCATAGTTCTATTAACATTTTAATGAGAGATCCATCACTTAGGAGGTGCGAATATTTCACGGGAGGTGATTACACTGTTTACGTCCAGTCTCAACAAACTTGGCGAAATTAAGAAATAAAACGGATTATTATAATGGTAAATCGAGAAAGTGTTTAAAACACGAACATGATACGCGGAGGATAATTTGCTCAGTTTAGTGAATTATGAAAGTTTTCGTAAAGGAGAATTTAAGAGTGCGGACATTTTAATGTCGTTTTAGTCGTTAATGGCATGTCCGTGTCGTCAAAATCCTAGCTTAGGTGGCATTTTTTTAGATGGCTTTCGACTTACTAAATGGTTGCAAAGTTATATCGTTTTCAGGATTAGCATTTGATCGTATTTTATTAAAAACACATAACGGGAATGTTGTTTTGTAATCTAGAAGAAACATACTACGGAAATGTTTATTATTATTTAATGTTATTGGGATGTTAATATACATAGTTTCTGAGTTGGAACTTAACGTGCTTCCATCAAATATTTATTAAATGGCTGCATTAGTTGTCAAATGATTTCGTTTGTAGAGTTAAAATTTCATCATATTGTTATGTGTTTTAATAAAGTTGTTTAGTTTTGTAATCAAGAACAAACTCACCATGGAAATGTTTATTATTGTTTAATGTTATTCGGTTGTTAATTTATAAAGTTGCTGAATTGGAACTTAACCTGTTTTCATCGCCGACTTATTAAAGGGTTGCATTTGTTGTCAAGTGAATTCGTTTGCTGAGTTAACATTTGATCGCAATGTTATGTGTTTTAATAAATGTTTTTGTAATGAGGAAGAAACACAGAAAATTGAGGTGGCACAATGAGAATGCAATATAGCAGGTTCCTTCCCATGCTCCCGTTTGGGCAAAGCAAATTCACTACATATCTGACATTATGAAAATGAATGACCTCAGTTCTAAATACCAAACAGAGAGAGAGAAAGCTGTTCAAATGGATCAAAACACAGAAACATTCGTTATTTTCTTTTGCAAATGAAAAAAAAAATCGAATGTGTGAACAGGTGAATTCAGAATCAATGCACCCAAAATAAACAAACTGATATTACTGCTGATACCTGCCACTCGCATTGTGTGGTTCCATGGTGTAATGGTTAGCACTCTGACTTTGAATCCAGCGATCCGAGTTCAAATCTCGGTGGAACCTGCGGGTTTTTTATGCAGAATTACCTCTACGTTGTCCCACAAATTGAAAACTAATAATGTATCTATATAAAAAATAAATGCCTTTCGATAGGGTATGTAACTTAAAATTGGGTTCTAACGTAACTTAAAATCTAAAACTCCTAGCGTTTCAATTATTTTTCTTTTCTTGATCATTTCTTCTATTGAATTTGTGAAAATGTTCAACTATCTTATACGTAAGCGAAACTTAATGAATACCGAACTTTAATAATAAAAGAAAGAAAGAGAAAATGAAAAAAATATTCGTTTAAGAAGGTAAGAAAAAAATTTAAAAAAACCTATAAACAACAATAATCTGCGATATGTTATAAGCCATTGTTTCAGTTACGAATTCCTGCTTTTGCATCCTTTTAAAACTTTGACGCAAACAAGTAAAAAAAATTCTTATTCACAAAGCAGAATATTTAAAAGATTAATATTTTTCTCAGAAATAAAAAGAAAAAAAGCAGAGCACAATCCACTATAATCCTTTTAAGTGACAAAACAAAAATCCTAACTTGATAAGGACATGACACAAAATTTAAATCGCTTTAAAAAATAATGCGGAACAAAAAAAATAATACCCCATGCAATTTAACAAGCCAGATTGTAAAGTTATGCATAACTTAATAAGCAGCACTCAAAAGAGTTAATTGAGGGGTTTTATGCAAATTTTAGTAGCCGCTTACCACCACCACCACTTTTCACAGAAGTAAGGGGAGAAAAATTTCTTTTAAAAAGCCTGAATCTCATTAAACAGGCTCACAGCTAAACTGAAAAGTACTCCCAAGTACTCAACGGTGCAAGTATCTGCAGAGTTCTATTAACATTTTAGATGAGAGATCCATCACTTAGGAGGTGTGAATATTTCACGGGGGTGATTACACTGTTGACGTCCAGTCTCAACAAACTTGGCGAAATTAAGAAATAAAACGGATTATTATTATGGTAAATCGACAAAGTGTTTAAAACACGAACATGATACGCGGAGGATAATTTGAACAGTTTAGTGAATTATAAAAGTTTTCGCAAAGGAGAATTTAAGAGTGTCGACATTTTAATGTCATTTTGGTCGTTAATGGCCTGTCCGTGTCCTTAAAATCCTAGTTTAGATGACATTATTTTTAGATGGCTTTCGACTTACTTACTAAATGTTTGCAAAGTTATATCGTTCGCAGGATTAGCATTTGATCGTAGTTTGTTAAAACACATAACGATAAAGTTGTTAAGTTTTGTATTCAAGAAGAAACACGCTACGGAAATGTTTATTATTATTTAAAGTTATTCGGTTGTTAATTTATATATTACCTCAGTTGAAACTTAACCTGTTTCCACCACCGACATCATCTGCATTAGTTGTCAAGTGAATTCGTTTGCAGGGTTAACATTTGATCGCATTGTTATGTGCTTTTTTATAAATGTTATTAAGTTCTGCAATTAAAAAAAAAAAAAAAACACTACGGAAATGCTTATGACTATTTAGTATTGTTCCGTTTTTAAATTACGTAGTTGATTAGTTGGAGCCTGTTTCCATCACCGACTTATTAAATGATTTCGCAATGGTTGCAATAGTTGTCAAGTGATGTTTTTTGCAGATTTGGCCTTTGATTTTATTTTTATTGGTTTTAATAAATGATATTAAGTTTTATAATCAAGAAAAAAGCATCACGGAAATGTTTATGATTATTTAATATTATTCAGTTGTTAATATACATAGTGGTTGAGTTTCCATCACAAATGACTTATTAAATGGTTTCGCAATTACATGTTTCCAAGTTGGAACTTAACCTGTTTCCATCACAAATTTATTAAATGCCTTTGGAATGGTTGCATTAGTAGTCAAATGATAGCAGGAGAGGGCCGTTCAAATGCGTCAACACACAGAAACACTTAGGAAGGTGTTATTTTCTTTTTTTGCAGGTGAAAAGAAATCGAACGTTTGAACGCTTGATTTCAGAATCAAATATACCCAAAATAGACAAACTGATATTACTGTTTATAACTGCCAAATGCATGTGGGGTTCCATGGTGTAACGGTTAGCACTCTGGACTTTGAATCCAGCGATCCGAGTTCAAATCTCGGTGGAACCTGCGACTTTTTTTTTCCTTCAACGCTGTTCTACAAATTGAAAATTTACAAACTATCTATATAAAAAATATATGTCTGTCTATAGGATATTCCAATGTAACTTAAAAACTATAACCTTAGTGTGCTAATTTTTTTCTCTTAAGTTGTTATTCTTTATTATTGTGTGTAGCCAAAAATGTCAGACAGGTGTACATTGTAACACTAGATAATAGCTGTTCTGTGTTAATTACAAGAAAATGAATGTTTAAATTGTTATTTTTATTCTGTGTTGATCATTTCTTTTACTAAACTATGCGACATTTTTCATCTAGTTTTCGTTTTGTACCTAAGCGAAACATAATGACTGCCGATCTTTAATAATAAAAGAAAAGAAAAATGAAAAAAATTATCATTATAAGAGGGTAACGAAAATATTAAAAAATATCCTATAAACAACAATAATTTGCGATATGTTATAAGCCATTGTTTCGCTTACGAATTCTTGCCTTTTACATCCTTTTTAAATTTTGACTCAAAAAAATAAAGAAAAACTTCTCATTCAGAAAACAGAATATTTAAAACATAAATCTTTTCGTAAAAAAAAAAAAAAAAAAAAAAAAAAGAAAAAAAGCATAGCACAATCCTCTATAATCCTTTTTAAGTGACAAAACAAAAATCCTACCTCGATAAGGACATGACACAAAATTTTCATCGCTTTAAAAAATAATGCGGGAACAAAAATAATACCCCATGCAATTTAACAAGCCAGATTGTAAAGTTATGCATAACTTAATAAGCAGCACTCAAAAGAGTTAATTGAGGGGGTTATATGCAAATTTTAGTAGCCACTTACCACCACCACTTTTCACGGCAGTAAGGGAGAAAATTTCTTTTGAAAATCCTGAATCTCATTAAACCGGCACACAGCCAACTGAAAAGTACTCCCAAGTACTCGACGGTACAAGTATCTGGTACAGAGTTCTATTAACATTTTAATGAGAGATCCATCACTTAGGAGGTGTGAATATTTCACGGGGGTGATTACACTGTTGACGTCCAGTCTCAACAAACTTGGCGAAATTAAGAAATAAAACGGATTATTATTATGGTAAATCGGGTAAAGTGTTTAAAAACACGAACATGATACGCGGAGGATAATTTCCTCAGTTTAGTGAATTATAAAAGTTTTCGTAAAGGAGAATTTAAGAGTGTGGACGTTTTAGTGTCGGTTTCGTCGTTAATGGAATGTCCGTGTCCTTAAAACCATAGTTTAGGTCGCATTATTTTCAGATGGCTTTCGACTTACTAAATGGTTGGGAAGTTATATCGTTTTGCAGGATTAGTATTTGATCGTATTTTATTAAAACATATAACGATAATGTTTTTAAGTTTTGTAATCAAGAATAAACACACCACAGAAATGTTTATTATTTAATCTTGTTGTTAATTTATATAGTTGCTGAGTGGAATTTAACACGTTTCCATCACACACTTATTAAATAGTTGCGGAATGGTTGCATTAGTTGTCAAGTAATGCCGTTTGCAGGGTTAGCATTTGATTGTATCGTTATATATTTTAATAATTGATGTTAAGTTCTGCAATCAAGAAAAACACACCACGGAAATGTTTGTTATTATTTAATATTACTTAGTTCTTAATTTACATAGTTGCTGACTTGCAACCTGTTTCCATCACCGACTTTATTAAATGGTTTCGGAATGGTTGCGTTAGTTGTCAAATGATATCGTTTGCAAATTTAGCATTTGATGTTATTGTTATTGGTTTTAATAAATGATATTAAATTTTATAATCAAGAAAAAACCCATCACGGAAATGTTTATGATTATTTAGCTATTCATTATTATTCATTTTATTATTCAGTTGTTAATATACGTAATTGGTGAGTCTCCATCACCGACTTATTAAACGGTTTCTCAATATTTGTATTAGTTGTCAAATGATGTCGTTTGCAGGTTTAGCATCTGATCGCATTACTACTTGTTTTAATAAATGTTGTTAAGTTTTGTAATCAAGAAGAAATGATTAATATTGTTTAATGTTATTCGGTTGCTAATTTACATGTTGCTAAGTTGGAACTTGCATGTTTCCATCACAAAAATTATTAAATGTCTTTGGAATGGTTGCATTTGTTATCAAATGATAGCAGAGAGAGAGAGAGGGACTGTTCAAATGCGTCAAAACACATAAACACTTCTGTACGTGTAATTTTCTTTTGCAAGTGAAAATAAGTATAATGTTTGACCAGGAAATTTCAGAATCAATACACCCAAAATAAACAAACTGATATTACTGCTTATTTTTGCCACTTGCATGTGTGTGGTTCCATGGTGTAATGGTTAGCACTCTGGACTTTGAATCCAGCGATCCGAGTTCAAATCTCGGTGGAACCTGTTTTATTCTTTTTCAAACGCTATTCTAGAATTTAAAGACTAATAACCTATCTATATAAAAATTATACATGTCTGTCTATAGGGTATTCCAATGCAACTTAAAAACTATAATCTTTAGCTTCTTTATTTTTAACCGTAAGCTATTATTCTTTATTCTTGTGCCTAGTCAAAAAATTCAGACAGGTGTTCATTGTAACACTAGATAAAAGGTGTTCCGATACATAATGCGTTGATTACTACACAATGAATGTTTAAATTGTCATTTTTTTATACTGTGTTGATCATTTCTTCTATTATATTAGACATTTTTCCAACCAATTTTCATTTTACACGTAAGCAAAACATAATGATTATCAATCTTTAATAATTGAAAAAAAAAAAAAGAGAAAATGAAAAAATTATGTTAAAAGAAGGTAAGAAAAGTAATTTAAAAAAATCCCATAAACAACAATAATCTGCGATATGTTATAAGCTATTGTTTCATTTATGAATTCTGCCTTTAAATAATTTTTAAATTTTGACTAAAAAAAAAAAAAAACTTCTCATTCACAAAACTGAATATTTAAAAGATAAATCTTTTCGGTGAAAAAAAAAAAAGCAGGGCACAATCCACTATAATCCTTTTAAGTGACAAAACAAAAATCCTAACTTGATAAGGACATGACACAAAATTTTCATCGCTTTAAAAAAAAATTAATGCGGGAACAAAAATAATAACAAAAATGCAATTTAACAAGCCAGATTGTAAAGTTATGCATAACTTAATAAGCAGCACTCAAAAGAGTTAATTGAGGGGGTTATATGCAAATTTTAGCAGCCACTTACCACCACTACTTTTCACGGAAGTAAAGGGAGAAAAATTTCTTTTCAAAAGCCTGAATCTCATTAAACCGGCACACAGCCAACTGAAAAGTACTCCCAAGTACTCGACGGTACCAGTATCTGCAGAGTTCTATTAACATTTTAATGAGAGATCCATCACTTAGGAGGTGTGAATATTTCACTGGGGGGTGATTACACTGTTTACGTCGAGTCTCAACAAAATTGGCGAAATTAAGAAATAAAAACGGATTATTATTATGGTAAATCGAGAAAGTGTTTAAAACACGAACATGATACGCGGAGGATAATTTGCTCGTTTAGTGAATTATAAAAGTTTTCGTAAAGGAGAATTTAAGAGTGTGGACGTTTTAATGTCGTTTTGGTCCGTAATGGCATGTCCGTGTCCTTAAAAACCTAGATTAGGTGGTATTATTTTTAGATGGCTTTCGACTTACTAAATGGTTGCAAAGTTATATCGTTTTCAGGATTAGCATTTGATCGTATTTTATTAAAACACATAATGATAATGTTGTTAAGTTTTGTAATCAAGAAGAAACACAACACGGAAATGTATATTATTATTTAATCTTGTTGTTAATTTATATAGTTGCCGAGTTGGAATTTAATACGTTTCCATCACAGACTTATGAAATTATTTCGGAATGGTTGCATTAGTTGTCAAGTGATGTCGTTTGCAGGGTTAGGATTTGATTGGATTGTTATATAATTTAATAATTGATGTTAAGTTCTGCAATCAAGAAAAACCACATCACGGAATTGTTTATGATTATTTAATATTATTCAATTGCTAATATACATAGTGGTTGAGTTTCCATCACCGACTTATTAAATAGTTTCACAATTGTTGTATTTGTTGTCAAATGATGTCGTTTACAGGATTAGCATTTGATCGCAATGTTACGTGTTTTTTAAATAAATGTCGTTAAATTTTATAGTCAAGAAGAAACGCGACCAAGGAAATGTTTGTGGTTATTTAATGTTATTCGGTTGTTAATTTACATGTTTTTAAGTTGGAACTTAACCTGTTTCCATCACAAACTTATAAATGTCTTTGGAATGGTTGCATTAGTTGTCAAGTGATAGCACTAGAGGGCTGTTCAAATGCATCAAAACACAGAAACACTTCTGTACGTATAATTTTCTTTTGCAGGTGAAAATAATCGAATGTTTGAGCAGGTGATTTCAAAATCAAATATACCCAAAAATAAACAAACTGATATAACTGTTTATAACTGCCAAAGGCATGTGGGGTTCCATGGTGTAATGGTTAGCACTCTGGACTTTGAATCCAGCGATCCGAGTTCAAATCTCGGTGGAACCTTTTTTTTTTTTTCCTTTCAGACGGTGTTCTACAAATTGAAAACTAAAAATCTATCTCTATAAAAAAAAAATATATGTCGGTCTATAAGGTATTCGAATATAACTTAAAAAACTATAACCCCCTTAGCGCCCCAATTTCTTTTCTCCGTAAGTTATTATTTTTTATTCTTGTGTCTAGCCAAAAAAACCAGACAGGTATTCAATGTAACCCTAGTTAAAAAGTGTTTCGATACATAATGAGTTAATTAGTAGACAATGAATGTTTAAATTGTCCTTTTTATTGTGTTGATCATATCTTCTGTTGTACTTTCAGAAATTTTCAACTAGTTTTCGTTTTTATATGTAAGCGAAACATAATGACTACCGATTTTTAATAATGAAAAAAAAAAAATAAATAAAGAGAAAAATGAAAAAAAAAACAAAAAACGTTATAAAAAGGTACGAAAACATTTTTAAAAAATCCTATAAACAACAATAATCTTTTTCCGAATATATGTTTAAGCCATTGTTTCACTTAAGAATTTCTGCCTTTTAAATTTTGACTCAAACAAGTAAAAAAAAAAACTTCTCATTCACAAAACAGTATATTTAAAAAGATAAATCTTTTCTCAGAAAAGAAAAAAGAAAAAAAAAGCAGAGCACAATCAGTATAATCCTTTTAAGTGTCAAAACAAAAACTCCCAACTTTATAAGGAAGGACATGACACAAAATTTTCATCGCTTTAAAAAAATAATGCGGGAACAAAAATAATATCCTATGCAATTTAACAAGCCAGATTGTAGAGTTATGCATAACTTAATAAGCAGCACTCAAAAGAGTTAAATGAGGGGGGTTATATGCAAATTTTAGTAGCCACTTACTAAATTTCTTTTAAAAAATCCTGAATCTCATTAAACCGGCACAACTAGCCAACTGTAAAGTTCTCCCAAGTACCCGACGGTACCAGTATCTGCAGAGTTCTATTAACATTTTAATGAGAGATCCATCACTTAGGGAGGTGTGAATATTTCACGCGGTGGATTACACTGTTTACGTCAGTCTCAACAAACTTGGCGAAATTAAGAAATAAAACGGATTATTATTATGGTAAATCGGCAAAGTGTTTAAAACACGAACATGATACGCGGAGGATAATTTGCTCAGTTTAGTGAATTATAAAAGTTTTCGTAAAGGAGAATTTGAGAGTGGATATTTTAATGTCGTTTTGGTCGTTAATGGCATGTCCGTGTTCTTCAAAATTCTAGTTTAGATGGCATTATTTTTAGATGGCTTCCGACTTACTAAATGGTTTGCAAAGTTGTATCGTTTTGCAGGATTAGCATTTGATCATATTTTATTAAAACACATAACGGTAATGTTGTTAAGTTTTGTAATCAAGAAGTAACGCACCACGGAAATGTTTAATGTTATTCGGTTGTTAATTTATATAGTTACTGAGTTGAAACTTAACCTGTTTAGATCACCGTCTTATTAAATAGTTTCGGAATGGTTGCATTGTTGTCAGGTGATGTTCGTTTGCCGAGTTAGTTTGATTTGTATTGTTGACAATTGATCGTATTGTTATGTGTTTTAACAAATGATATTAAATTTTATAATCAAGAAAAAAACACACCATGGAAATGTTTATTATTATTTAATGTTATTTGTTAATTTATATAATGGCCGAGTTGGAGCTTAAACTGTTTCTAACGCCTACTTATTAAATGTTTTCGGAATGGTTGTATTTGTTGTCCAGTGATGTCGTTTGCAAGATTAGTATTTGATCGTATTGTTATATGTTTTATTAAATGATCAAGAAGAATATTATACCCTTTGTGCCAAATACATCGCCATGCTGCCAAGTCGCCAAGTAAGGGGTAGTAATGAATGGATGATTTGAATCTTCTATTATTAAGGATTTGAATCTTTTTTTATTTCTTTGTTAATTGCTTATTTATACTTTTCATTCAAAATTGAATTTTTTTAAATTTTGAATTTGGAAAAAAAAAAGGAAAATTGTTATGTGCAATTATGTTTTGCTAACTTACATAAATAGCTCATTTAATAATAACTCATTTATACAAAGATAATAATCGCTATTGCAATAAAATTATGCCAAAATTATTCGCTAATACGTCATTTTTTGTTTATTATTTTTTTTTTTTATTAGGTTAAATAATATTTCATGTTATTTGCGATGTCGAATTCGAATGATGAAACAAAATTATTTAAAAAGGACGAAAAAGAATAAAGAAACCAAAGTATAACTTACATTTTATTCTGATGTATCCTTTGTCGGATGCGAAAATGATCTTTTATTACTTCACTGAATCCTGAATGAAGAAAACAGGATTCACAAAACCACAGAAAAAACTTGATATGTTTCATCAACCTTTTTCTGTAAAGTTCTAAACTTAAAAGTTAAATTTTTTCAGACGAATTCAGTAACGTGTTGCCACAAACCCTTAACTATGTCGACAGCAGTAAAAGATGCATCATAAAACCGCAGAACAATTTAATGCGTTCATTCGACGTTTTCGAATTGAACTAACGTTTTTAAAAAAAAGTACAAATTTTTTGCGCGAATTCAAATAACGGTTGCTATAAAACCTTAATTATTTCAGCACCATTAAAAGGAAAATAATTATTTGATAATCAATTATATCTTATTAATAAATTAAAAAATCGTTTTTCTTGTTTGTTTCGTATTTTCATGAGTGGCAGCATCTAAAAAGTGTTTATTTTCTGTATCATATAATGTAAACATACGTTATAAGAACAGTCTTAGAATAATCAATAATTCATCAAAATAAATATTTAAAAGAATATATATTTATGTTCTTTATTTGCTACAACTAAAAAAATTCTGTAAATAACTATGAATGTAAAAGTAAATAGTCATTATATTGTTCGGAAAAAGAAGAAATTAAGAATTCCTCTAGAGTATCGTAACCCTAAAGAAATTGGCGAAATATTCCGGGTTGCAAGATTGGCGACTTCGTCAAGGGGTAAGTATTCTAGATTTCAACCAAAATGTTTATTATTCAGCATTAATAAATTGTTAAAATATACAGTTTCTGAATTGAAATTTAAATATGTTTTATCTGATCTAATAAAATTTTTAAAATTTCTAATTAAGATGGATTCAACTGGAAAAATTATACAATAATAATCTATTTATATTTCTGAATTTACCCCCTGGATAAAAAAAAAATGCTAACGTTTTTGATGTTTAATACTGATGTTCTAATTATTATTTTTTAATGAATTATATATTCGGTTCAGAAAAAAATAGTTACATTACATTTTCAAGCCTTGTGTAATTTTTTATAATATTTATTATATAAAAGATCTATAATATTTACTTACTGTAAATTATACAGATTCCCTGACGGATTTTTAATGTGTTATAGTAAAATAGCAGATATGACTTGGCTTGGTTACAGAAAATAATGCATTTTTAGTTTTGGTAAATTTTTTTTTTTGAAAAAAAAAATTCTGTACAAAATTAAAGGTTTGAAATTATAAATGACCGGATTTGAATAATATAAAATGGCTACATAAAATAATCAGTTGCATTCAATAATTCATAATCATTTTTTTTTTTTTCACCAGTACATCTTTTTAATGTATTCTATTATAGTATTATTTTGTGAATAATCATGTATGACTTTTGTAATTTTTAATTTGTTTCCGATATAATTATCAAAATAATTATCGAATAATTATTATAATAATTATTATCCGAGTAATACAAGTAATACCGAATCCGAGTAATACCGAATAATTATTATCCGATATAATTATTCGAATAATTATCGAATAATTATTTAACGAATTTAAAAATATTATACTGAGAATAATGGTCTTTATTTTAATAGTAATTCAATTAAAAGGATTAAGAATTTCATATATATATATATATGCCATAAGCAAGGGCTGCACCGCTGTTACTCACCTAGCAGTACCCAGGGTGCACGTGTAGGTTGAAGATCTGCTACGGAAGCGAATAACACTACCCCCGCAAGACTACGACCAAGTTAGACCGGGACCTAGGAAATTGCGACTGTGGAAATTCTCTCTATAGGAAATTGAATTTATTTCCTATGGAGGTCGTCGGTTTATTACATTCAACTTATTAATAAGCGAACTTGTTATAATGAATAAACATTTTAAAAGTTGAGTTAAAAATTAACTTCGTTTATGTGCTAATGTCGAGTAAGTGAATATATCATGTAAAGTGTTAATTAATACTCTTAAAAAATTATCCATGATCAAAAATTAATTAAATAAATAAATGTGTTGCGATTATAATAAAGCGAATTTTTTATTACAAATCATAACACTCATCTAATTTCTAATTTATTCATTCAATATGGAAAATGCCATTTCTATCATTTTTGTTTATTTATCACGAATTTAGGTGACAAATAAATAATAACAAATAAATAAGTTAATTAAATAAATAATAATTAAATATTAAATAAATTAATATTATTTAAATTAATATTAATAATTAAATATTATTTAAATTAATATATAATAATTAAATAAATTATTCTAATCTTATGTTTGGTGATGCAAAAAATATTTTTGTATTTAAAATCGTAAAAATAGGTGCAAATTGTTATATTTAACCAACAATGTAGTTTTGGGAGAAATCTTTATATAATTTAATAATCTTACTTTCTAAATGTCATTTATTCTTTTTGTGGAGATTATATAGATTTTTAATAATATTCCCAGGGATAAATTTTTATTTGGATTTTTTTTTATCATTTTAGTCATTAGTTAATAATAATTTATCCCTGGAAGTTTTATTACAAATCTATATAATCTCCACAAAAAGAATGGCGTTTAGAAAATAAGATTATTAAATTATATAAAGATTTCAACCAAGTTAAAAACTACGTTGTTGGTTAAATACAACAATTTGCACCTGTTTTTTACGATTTAAATACATAATACTTTTTACATCATCAAAGTTTTTTTTTTTTTTTTTTTTTTTACTAATGTAGCTGGAAAATATTTAAGCAAATATCTTTATCCCGTAAACAAGAGTTACAGCAACTTTACTCATTTAGCACCACCCCGGGGGCACGTGTAGCTTGAAGGTAGGCTACGGACACGAAGAACACTATCCCCACAACGCTTCTTTAATGGTGCGACAGCCCATGTGGCCCGAGGCCTTCTACCTACTGGTAGATTCCCACACATGAGATCTTTTTTTTTTTTTTTGGAGTAGGGTTGTCAGTCCAACACCCAAAGCTTTACAATCATATTAGGCCTGGACCTGCTGTTTAATGTGGATTCGAACCACTACAAACATCCTTAGCATTGCCGGGAGTCGAACCTGAAACCTGTGGCGTCGATCTCCAGCCACTCATCCATCAGGTCCCTGCATCATCAAACGCAAAATTAATATAATTTATTTATTGGTCGAGATTATCATCGCAAAAATATTCTGTTCACCCTACAGTCAAGTTCTTTTCACTGGTGTTTTAGTGTGGAAATACCCTATTTTTCTGCATAACTGTTTAAATATAAATACTCCAGTGATAATAGCAATAAAAAAATACTTTTATAAAAAAAAATTGCTCTGTCGAACTTACAAGATGACCCCCTGTTGACAGAAGAGGCCGTCTTCGAAACACGTGTTCCATTAAAAAGAGGGCGACAGTGGTTGCACCTGTTCCATTTGGAATTTGTCAGAACGGTTTGTTTTGTCTTTCCCCTTTTTAACAGCTGCGGAGAAAACACTTTTCTTACCACTTGACGGAACCGCCGACCACCCTGCGCACGGATCGCATTACACCACCCACCCCAAAGAAAAACACATAAAAAAAAAAAAAATGTGTTTTTTTCTCCCTTTCCTCAAGTATTTCGTGTTTTTTTAACTCTTTTTTATGATAGGATTTTGTTCCGACATTCTTGAGTTAAAAAAAGAATTGCAAGACATAATACCAGAAAAATATTTAACAGAGAAACGTTTTAAAATTATAAGTGTGATAAATTTTTTTTATGGGGCGGTTTGATGCATGTATGTGTAAAAATATGTGCAAATCTCATGTACGGAAAGAAACTTTTAATTTATTAAACCATAAAGGAATCATAAATTATTTTATCAGACAGCATATAAAATTATATATCCCCATATTAGATTTATATCTACTATAGACATTTTTGGAGTGTAAAATTGAAACAGAATGAATTATTAATATTGTGCTTACTATTACTCTTAAATTTAAACGTAGATTATATAATAATAATGATACTAACCGCACATTGTAAAGAAATATATAACACTAAAAATAAAATATAAAAAATATGTAAATATAAATGAAATAAAAAATGAAAACATTAAAAAATATTAATTTTACTAGTGCGATATTGGTTTTCCACTTTTTCACTTAGTTTTTGGAAATCGATCTCAATTTGGATATTTGCATATCGTAAATGGGTGTTGCAGGTTAGTTTCCATTATATTTGTGCGTGTTTTGTGTTTCATCAATTTCATTGGAAAAAAAAAACCGATTTGCAGGTGTAAAGTTGAACCAAAAGCGCTAACAACATGCACTGAGAGTCTGGTTTACTCTGCTAACAACAATCAACTGTGCGTATCTAGGGATGGTCACTGAGGTCACTTAAAGTGAAACATAGAATCTGTTATATTAGATGTTTCCAAGATGCGCGCAATCATGAGTTCGAAGAATATAATTTAATTATTTATTTAATTCATTTAATTATTATTTAATTTATTTATTCATTATTTATTTAATTTCAAATAAAACCACCCACCCCAGAGAAAAATACATAAAAAAAAAAAAAATGTGTGTTTTTTTCCCTCCTCAAGTATTTCGTGTTTTTCTCCTTTTGGATAGGATTTTTGTTCCGACATTCTTGAGTTAAAAAGAAAAAAAGAAATAGAAGACATAATAATAGTAAAACATTTAACAGAGAAAGCACTTTAAAAATTATAAGTGTGATAAATATTTTTTTATACGGCAGTTTGATGTATGTACTTATTGAAAAAAAAAAAAATGGGCAAATGGCATTTGCGAAAGGAACTTTTATTGAACTGAAGAAAAATTTAAAAGTATTTAAAAAAAAAAAAAAATAAAAGTATTTTACAATTAAAATCATAAAAATAGGTGCAAATTGTTATATTTGACCAACAATATAGTTTTAAGCTTGGTAGAAATCTTTATATAATTTAATAATCTTACTTTCTAAATGTCATTTATTCTTTTTTGTGGGGATTATATAGATTATTAATAATAATTCCAGGGCTAAATTTTTGTTCAGATTTTTTTTTTTTATTATTTTTAGTCCAGAGGTGGCCAACCCCAAATGATCTTGCGGGTCAATTTGTAAATGCATGCTAACTCCGCGGACCGCATATAAAAATTATATATCCCCATATTAGATTTAGACCCACTATAGACATTTTTTGGAGTGAAAAAATTGAAACACAGTGAGTTATTATTATGGAGTTTGCTATTATTCTTAACATGTAAACATAGATAATATAATAATAATGATACTAAACGCACATTGTAAAGAAATATATAACACTCAAAAATGATACATAAAAATATATAAATATAAACGAAATAAAAAAAATGAAATCATTCAAAAATATTTATTTTAGTGCTGCGATATTTGTTTTTCCACTATTTCACTTGGCTTATGAAAATCGATCTCCATTTGGGTATTTACACGTCATAATGGGTGTTGCACATTAGCGTCCGCGTTATGTCTGAGCGGGTTTTATGTTAGGTCAATTTCATTGCTCTGCTATCAACATTCAAATGTGCTTATCTAGGGATGTCCACTAAGACCGCATCATGAGTTCCAGAATATATTTAATTATTCTGCGAACTCATACCTGTAAACTCATAAATAAAACAGACAATATCTGTCATATATTTGCAAGAAAATTATTTTAAAATCAGAGTTAATTTTTATTATGGACTCTTGAATGCAGCTGATAGTTTTATTTAGTCAATTTATACTATTTAAATTCAGTTATTTATAATTTCAAATCTTTTAATTGTGTATAGAAAGATTTTTCATAAAAAAAAATTAGCAAAACAAAATATGCTTTATTTTTGTAAAAGAGTCAAGTCATATCTGCTAATTTGCTGTAAAACATTCCTAATCCGTCAGGCATCTATGTAAGTAAATGTTATCGGTATTTTATATAATAAGTTATAAAAAAATAAACTAGGCATAAATAATTTAACCATTATTTCTAAACCATGTACATAATTAATTAAAAAATAATAGTTAAAACACTAGATTATATTAAAAGCATATTTATGGTGAAATTCATAGTTAATTTTTTAAAAACCATCTTAATTAGAAAACAAATATTTATTAGATCAAATAATAATATATTTAAATTTCATTCAAAATTGTATATTTTAACATTGACTAATACTGAATAATTTTCGGTTGAAGTTTTAACTCAGCAACTATATACTCTAACAACCGACTAAAACTGAATAATAAGAATTTAAACGTGTTTCTTCTTGATAATTTATTAAAACACATAACAATATCAAATGCTAATAATAATAATATAATAATAAAAACGATATTCACTGGACAACTAATACAACCATCCCGAAAATCATTTAATAAGTCTGTGATGGAAACATGTTAAGTTCAACTCAGCAACTATGTAAATAAACAACTGAACAATACTAAATACTAATAAATTTTCCGTGGTGTGTTTTTCTTCATTTTTAAAAGTTAATAACATTTATTAAAACACATAACAATACGATCAAATTCTAACTCTACAAACAAAATCACCTGACAATTTATGTAACCATTCAAATTATTTAATAAATCGGCGATGGAAACAAATTAAGTTCCAACTCAGCAACTATGTAAATTAACAACAATAACATTAAATAATAATAAACATTTCCGTTGTGTGTTTCTTCTTGATTACAAAACTTAACAACATTATCGTTATGTGTTTTAATAAATTACGATCAAATGCTAATCCTGCGAACGATACAACTTTGCAACCATTTAGTAAGTCGAAAGCCATCTAAAAATAATGCCACCTAAACTAGGATTTTGATGACACGGACATGCCATTAACGACCAAAACGACATTAAAATGTCCACACTCTTAAATTCTCCTTTACGAAAACTTTTACAAATTCACTAAACTGTTCAAATTATCCCCGCGTATCATTTTCGTGTTTTAAACACTTTCCCGATTTACCATAATAATAATCCGTTTTATTTCTTAATTTCGCCAAGTTTGTTGAGACTGGACGTAAACAGTGTAATCTCCCCGTGAAATATTCACACCTCTAAGTGATGGATCTCCCATTAAAATGTTAATAGAACTCTGCAGATACTAGTACCGTCGGAGTACTTGGGAGTACTTTTCAGTTGGCCGTGTGCCGGTTTAATGAGATTCAGGCTTTTTAAAAGAAATTTTTCTCCCTTACTTCCGTGAAAAGTGATGGTGGTAAGTGGCTACTAAAATTTGCATATAACCTCCCTCAATTAAGTCTTTTGAGGTGCTTATTAAGTTATGCATAACTTTATAATGTGGCTTGTTAAATTGCATGGAGTATTATTTTTTTTCCCTCATTATTTTTTAAAGCGATGAAGATTTTGTGTCATGTCCTTATCAAGTTAGATTTTTGTTTTGTCACTTAAAAGGATTATAGTGGATTGTGCTCTGCGTTTTTTTTCCCGAAAAATTTATCTTTTAAATATTCTGTTTTGAGAATGAGAAGTTTTTTCTTTTTTGAGTCAAAATTTAAAAAGGATCTAAAGGTAAGAATTCAAAAGTGAAACAATGACTTATAACATATCGCAGATTATTGTTGTTTATAGAATTTTTAAAAATATTTTTCTTTTCTTATAACGATATTTTTTTTTTTTTTTTTTTCTTTTATTATTAAAGCTCGGTATTCATTATGTTTCGCTTACATATAAGAAGAAAACTAGTTGAAAATGTCACATAGTTCAATAGAAGAAATGATCAAAAAAAAGGAAAAAAGTAGGACGCTAAGGGTTATATAATTATTCATTAATTAAATTTAATTAAATAATTATAGTTTTGTATGGAGAAAAAACATTTCTCTTCTATAAGATATTTAGCAGGATATAAATTTAGAAAAGTTGCGAAGCGTGTAGAAAAAAATTTCTCTTCAGATTCTGTTTTCAGACTGGATTCTAGTCTGAGTCAAGGGGAACAAAATGTAAATTAAATCATGTGAATAAAGGAGTGAGAGAGATGGAAAGTGTGTATGTGTGAGAGAGTGAGGGATAGAGAGAGAGAGAATTTTTGTAACTTAAAAAATGAATGAAAATTATTTATAAAGGATTTTCTGCAATAGATTGAAAAAAAAAGAATCGACTTAAAATTTTTTTGACATTATTTTTATATAGATATGGTTATTAGTTTTCAATTTGTAGAACAGCATTGAAAATAAAAAATAATAAAAAAACGTTGAAACCGGATCCAGGTTCCACCGGATCGCTGGATTCAAAGTCCAGGTTCCATTACACCATGGAACTACACATGTATTTGTAATGTGATTGATTCTGAAACCACCTGTTCAAACATTTCTGATTTCTTTTTCATTGAAAAGAAAGTAAAAAATGTTTCTGTGTTTTGATCCATTTGAGTAGCTTTCTCTCTCTCTGTTGGGTATTTAGATCTGAGGTCATTCAATTTCATAATGACAGATATTTTTACTTTGCCTAAAATGAATGAAAATTATTTATTTCAAATTTCGAACGACCCCCGTGCTCTCTCCCAAGGTGCTATCCCTATCTGTTCTCACCTTCATTGAGCCCAACGGATAAACTTCACATCCTATGGATTTATCATGCCTAAAAACAAAAAGTAAATTTGTGTTTAGAATCACTCGTCGATTTTCTATTAATGCACTTTGAAACTTTTTGATGCCGTTAAGTATCTTCATTTTCAAATTTGAATTCATTGCGGTAGTTCTTTTTACATCATTTTGATTATAATCATCCTGTATATTTCAAAGAAAATATGTTACAATAACTTTTGTTTCATATTTTCGGTTAGCTCTTTCCAGTCTTTCCAATGTATACAATAAAACAGCGAATAAGATATAAAAATTGAATGCTCATAGATATACAAGATTGGCAAAACATGGATTTCGATGGGCTATTCAAAACATCTTTTCGAAGCACGAAAATGGCCGGGATGTACTTTCTCGTGAAGAGTCAGAGAGATTTGGATGCAATTTCAGCATAAATAAGCGGAAATAAATAGCATCTCCAATGAAATCTCTTTTCCGTTTTGCTTCGAGAAAAGTACCAAATGTAAAGTCATAAAACAGACTTAGCGATAGCCGGAGAAATCCTATAAAAATCTTTGGTATGAAATTTTCCTTCGAACAAATCTCTGTATTGGTTTTCCATTTCTGCGATCCACTGGAACTGGGTTTTATATTTTATTTTTAGAATGTCAGTTCAATTTTAAAGGAGCAAATATCGTTTACTTTTCTTTTTATGCTATTAGAGTGGTCGGGAGTTTTTTTTTTATTTATTTACAATCAAGTAAAAATTATTTCGACGACATATTTCGTGTTCTTTTCCTCACATGTTTTGACTCTATGAGAATGTAGAAAAACATGTTAACTCTTTTAAACTCTTGGTTGGTTTAATGTGCAACTCATGCCAAATGCGTTGTCATTTCGATTCAAAATATCACTGGAGTTCACTTTCTTTATGCTGCTTACAGCGCCATTTATTATTACTCTTTTTGATGCCGTACCGTTTCCCCTTCTTCAGGTATCTTCTGTTCAAATTTGAACTTATTGTGAAAAGTAGTTCTTTTTTTTTACAGCGTTTTGAATGGGGGATAATAAATTACCCCTTGAATAATCACCCTGTTTATCAACAGCAGCTTACATTACATAATTACATTGCTTTATTTAATTTACATATATTTGATAACGTTATTAAAGAATTGATAAGCTTTCAAATTTGTAAATAATTTTAATTTAAGATTGAAAACGTTTAAAATTTATATTTTTTCCAACTAAAGATAGTTAATGAATAGTTAAAATGAAGAAAATGTAGTTAGTTAGAAAAGACATTTTGAATTCAATTTAAAATCTTTTTTTTGGTATAGTCTTTAAAAAAAAAAAAGTAAATGTTAGAGAATCGTCGGAAGCATGTAAAGTAGCCAGTGGCAAGATCTGAAATTCGATTTACTGTTTTTAGAGCTCTCCTGAGACAGCGAAGTGGGATGAAATTTATAAAGTTATTTCAATACAGACATTGATGCCTGCTGAAAAAAATCAACCCAGAGCTGTTAAAAAGTACTAAATCAATATGAGACTCTGTTAAGGATTTGATAAAAATTATTAAATATTTTTTTAAAATGGTAGAACTTTGTTTTATTTTAATGAATGTTTCATTTCTATCGATTCGATTTTGATCTAGTTTCTAATTAGCTTGAATTTCAAACTTGATGATGGCGGCCTTGATGGCTCCAAGTGGCTTTAATTTGGTCTCTCAGGTTTCAGATTCGAATCCTGGCGGTGGCATGGATGTTTGTGCGTGGTTCGAATCCACTTTAAACCTTAGGTCTTGGTCTGTTTAGCCATCGCGTGCACAAGATGGCCATAGAGCGACAAAGCAAACCAAATCTCCATATCAACGTGGTCAAAAAATCAACCTCTAGATTACGGAATATATTTGTGTTTTTTAAAATGTGCATTCTTCTCTATGGCAACGTGGTCAAAAAATCAACATTACGATTACAGAATATACGAGTAGTACAAAATATTTTTTTATCTTTAAACTGCTTATGTTATTATTAAATTTCATCAGCAGTTTACATTACATAATCACATTGCTTTATTTAGTTAACATAAATTTGATAATGTTCTTAAAGAATTGATGTTTTTACGAACTTGTGAATAATTTTAATTTAAGATTGAAAATGATTACAATTTACATTTTTTTTCCCAACTGAAGATAGTTAAAGTTAATAAATAGTTAAAGGAAGAAACTATAGTTAGCTAGAAAGACATTTTTGAATTCAATTTAAAAAAATCTTTTTTTTCGTAAAGTCTGTAAAAAAAAAAAAAAAAAGGAAAGTTAGAGAATCGTCGGAAGCATGTAAAGTAGCCAGTGGCAAGATCTGAAAATTCGGTTTACGGTTTTTAGACTCTTCTGAGACTGCGAAGTGGGATGAAATTTATAAAGTTACTTCAAATACAGACATTGATGTCTGCTGAAAAAATTTCATCCATAGCTGTTGAATATTGCTAAATCCATATGAAACTCTGTTATGGATTTTAATAATTATTTAAGTATTTTTTTTTAAAAAGTGATTGAAGTTTGTTTCCTTTAATGGATGCTTCCTTTCTTTCGATTGATTACTTCTAATCTTGTTTCAAATTTACATACATAGTTTTTAATTTCGTATCCCAGGCTTCAGGTTCGAATACTGGCGGTGGAATGGATGTTTGTGAGTGGTTCGAATCCACTTTAAACCGTAGGTTCCGATCTGTTTAGTTCGCGTGTGCTCAAGACGACATTGAGCGACAACATTAATGACAGGCGGCTGGGTGGCATTTGACTAGCGTTCTAGGCCTTTAATATCCCAAGCTTCAGGTTCGAATCCTGGAGGTGGCATGGATGTTTGTGAGTGGGTCAGAATCACTTTAATCTGTAGGTGCCTGTCTGATTAGTTCCTCGTGCGCACAAGATGACCGTAGAGCGACAAACGAAACTAAATCTCCATGGCAACGGTGGCCAAAAAAAAAAAATCAGCCTTACGATTACTGGATATATTTGTGTTCTTTAAAATGTGCATTCCTCTCTATGGCAACATGGCCAAAAATCAACTTTACGCCTACAGAATATACGAGTAAGTACAAATTATTTCTTGATATTTAAAATGCATAATCTTTCTCCATAGGTATTCAATTAAAAATCAAAGTCTTTATTAAATTTCATCAGCAGTTTACATTACATAATCACATTGCTTTATTTAAATAACATACATTTAATAATGTTATTAAATAATTGAGAAGCTTACAAATTTGTAAATAATTTTAATTTAAGATTGAAAATCTTTACAATTTAGATTTTTTTTCCAACTAAAGATAGTTAAAGTTAATGAATAGTTAAAAGGACGAAACTATAGTTAGCTAGAATGACGTTTTGAATTCAAATAAAATCTAAATCTTTAAAATCTTTTTTTTTGCAGTCTGTAAAAAAAAAATGTGAAGTTAGTGAATCGTCTGAAGCATGTAAAGTAGCCACTGGCAAGATCTAAATTCGGCTTACGGTATTTAGACTCTCCAGAGACTGCGAAGTGGCATGAAATTTATAAAGTTACTTCACAAACAGATATTGATGTCTGCTGAAAAATTTAACCCAGAACTTTTGAAAATGTACTAAATCAATATGAAACTCTGTTAAGGACTTTAATAATTATATAAATATTTTTTTAGAAAATGATAGAATTTTGTTTTATTGTAACGAATGTTTCATTTCTATCAATTGATGAACTTTTAATCTAGCTTCTAATTTCATCATCCTCAGTGGCGCAACAGCCCTTTGGTGGCAGATTTCTAGAGGCTTTTCTTATTTTTAAGGGTAGGGTTCTCAGTTACAGTTAAAGTTTTGATTCGGATACAGACATTGATGTCTGTTGAAAGAATCTCACTTCAGAGCTTTTGAAAAATATTAAATCAATATGAAACTCTGTTAAAACATTTAATAATTATTTAAGTATTTTTTTTTTAAACGATAGAATTTTTTTTTATTTTAATGAATGATTCATGTCTGTCAATTGATGAATTTTTAATCTAATTAGCATGCATGAATGTCTCAAGCGTGATGATGGCTGCATGATGGCCAAGTGGCTAGCGCTCTGGTCTTTGGAACCACAGGCATCACGTTCGAATACGAAACCATTTAATAAATCGGAGATGGAAACAGGATAAGTTCCAACACAAAGACTATGTAAATAAAAAAACAGAGTAATATTAAATAATAATAAACCTTTTCATGGTGTGTTTCTTCTTGATTATAAAACCTTAAGAACTCTTATAAAAAAAATAACAATACGATCAAATGATAACCCTCCAAACGACATCACCTTGAAAACTAATGCAACTATTACGAAACCATTTATAAGTATGTAGCGGAAACATGTTAAGTTCCGACTCAGAAACTATATAAAATAACCGAATAACATTAAATATTGACAAACATTTATGTGGTGTTTTCTTCTTGATTGACAAATCTTAGCATTATCGTTATGAATTTTAATAAAATACCATCAAATGCTAATCCTGCAAAACGATATAACTTTGCAACCATTTAGTAAGTCGAAAGCTATCTAAAAATAATGCCACCTAAACTAGGTTTTTAAGGACACGGACATGCCATTAAAGACCAAAAGACATTAAAATGTCCACAACTCTTAAATTCTCTTTTATGAAACTTTTATAATTCACTAAACTGAGCAAATTATCCCCGCGTATCATGTTCGTGTTTTAAACGCTTTCCGATTTACCATACTAATAATACGTTTTATTTCTTAATTTCGCCAAGTTTGTTGAGACTGGACGTCAACAGTGCAATCACCCCCGTGAAATATTCACACCTCCTAAGTGATGGATCTCTCATTAAAATGTTAATAGAACTCAGCAGATACTGGTACCGTCGAGTACTTGGAAGTACTTTTCAGTTGGCTGTGTGACGATTTAATGAGATTCAGGCTTTTTAAAAGAAATTTTTTCTTACTTCCGTGAACAGTGATGGTGGTGGTAAGTGGCTACTAAAATTTGCATATAACCCCCTCAATTAACTCTTTTGAGTGCAGCTTATTAAGTTATGCACAACTTTTTACAATCTGGCTTGTTAAATTGCATGGGGTATTATTTTTGTTCCCCTCATTATTTTTAAAGTGATGAAAATTTTGTGTCCTGTTCTTATCAAGTTAGGATTTTTGTTTTGTCACTTAAAAAGGATTATAGTGGATTGTGCTCTGCTTTTTTTTCCATCAAAGATTTATCTTTTAAATATTCCGTTTTTGTGAATGAGAAGTTTTTTTATTTTTTTTTTATTTGTTTGAATCAAAATTTAAAAAGCAGGAATTCATAAGTGAAATAATGACTTATAACATATTGCAGATTATTGTTGTTTATAGTTTTTTTAAATATTTTTCTTACCTCCTTATAACGTTTTTTTTTTTTTTTAATTTTTTCTTTTCTTTGTTTTTCTTTTATTATTAAAGGTCGGCTGTCATTATGTTTCGCTTACGTATAAAACGAAAATAGTTGAAAATGCCACATTGTTCAGCAGAAGAAATGAACAACACAGTATAAAAAATGAAAAAACATTCATTGTCTTTCAATTAACGCAGAACACCTTTTATCTACTGTTGCAATGTACACCTGTCTGGCTTTTTTTGGCTAGACACAAGAATAAAGAATAATAACATATAAGAAACAAATTAGGACGCTAAAGTGATATAGTTTTTTTAATTACATTAAGAAAAATATATATCTGTCCATAGGGTAGCTATAGACAGACATATATTTTTATATAGATAAGTTATTAATTTTCAATTTGTAGAACAGCATTTAAAAAAAAAACCTCGGCAGGTTCCACCGAGATTTGAACTCGGATCGCTGGATTCAAAGTCCAGAGTGCTAACCATTACACCATGGAACCACACATACGAGATCGGCTTTATAAACAGTAATATCAGTTTGTTTGTTTTAGGTATATTGATTCTGAAACCACCTGTTCACACATTCGATTTCTTTTCACCTGCAAAAGAAAGTAACAAATGTTTCTGTGTTTTGATCCATTTGAACAGCTTTCTCTCTCTCTGTTTGGTATTTAGAACTGAGGGCATTCATTTTGCATAATGTCAGATATGTAGTGAATTTGCTTTGCCCAAAGGACAGCATGGGAAGGAACCTTTATATAATGCACCCACATTGTGTCGCCTCAATTTTGAACGAAAATAAAAATGTGCATTCTTCTCCATGGCAACGTGGGGAAAAAAATAAACGTTACGATTACAGAATATACCTGTGTTCTTTAAAATGTGCATTCTTCTGTATGGCAAAGTGGTTAAAAAATGAACGTCATGATTACAACCACAAGATATTTCATTTTTTTTAAAATGTGAATTACTCTCTATGAAATTCAAGCCAAAATTAAGGCTACAATCAAAGAATATAAATAAAATCTATTTAATGTTCTATAAAATGTATAAGTGCATCCATAGGTATTTAATTAAAAATCTAAATCATTATTTAATTTTCAGCAGATTACATTACATAAACACATTGCTTTATTTAATTACCATATATTTGATAAGCTTACAAATTTGTAAATTATTTTAACTTAAGACTATGTTTACAATTTACATTTCTTTTCCAACTAAAGATAGTTAAAAGTTAATGAATAGTTAAAGGAAGAAAAAAGCTAGAAAGTCTTTTTGAATTGAATTTAAAATCTTTTTTTGTACACTCTGTTAAAAAAAGTTGTTAAGTGAAGGAGTCGTCGGAAGCATGTAAAGTAGCCAGTGGCAAGATCTGAAATTCGGTTTACGGTTTTTATACTCTCCTGAGACAGCGAAGTGGGATGAAATTTATAAAGTTACTTCAAATACAGATATTGATGTCTGCTGAAAGAAACTCAATCCAGAACAGTTGAAAAAGTACTAAATCAACATGAAACTCTGTTATGGGTTTTAATAATTATTTAAATATTTTTTTAAATGATGGAGCTTTGTTATATTTTATTGTATGTTTCATTTCTTTTAATTGATGAATTTTTAATTTAGTTTCTAATTAGCATATATGAATTTCTCAAACTTGATGATGGCTGCTGATGGCCAAGTGGCTAAACTCTGATCTTTAGTACCACAGGCTTCAGGTTCGAATCATGACGTTGGCGTGGATGTTAGTGCAGAATTCCAACCATTAAACAGGGGCCTGATGGCAGAGTGCTCTGGCGCTCGGTAGCACAGGTATCGGGTTCGAATCCCGGCGGTGTCACGGATGTTTGTAGTGGTTCGAAATCTACTTTAAGCCGTAGGTCCCGGTTTCATATGGCAATAGAGTGTCACAAAGCCCGATCAGACTTCTCACGCACATCTTTCCCAAATTATAAAAGGGCAACTCAGCTCTAGGCACAGTGATGTAGTATAGTGTAGTAGCAGTAGTAGTGTTACGATTACTGAATATATTTCGTGTTCTTTAAAATGTGTTTTCTTCTTTTATGGCAACGTGACCAAAAAATCGACGTTACGATTACAGAATATAAGTACAAGATGTTTTTAAAATGGGAATTACACTCTAGGAGATTCAAGCCAAAAATTAAGGCTATAATCAAAGAATATGAGTAAAATATATTTAATGTTCTTTAAAATGCATAATCTTCTACATAAGTATTTAATTAAAAATCATCATTATAATTAAATTTCATCAGCAGTTTACATTACATAATTATATTGCTTTATTTAATTAACATATATTTGATAATGTTATTAAAAAGAATTGATAAGCTTACAAATTTGTAATTAAGATTAAAAATGTTTACAATTTACATTTTTTTCCAAGTAAAAGATAGTTAAAGTTAAGGAATAGTTAAAGGGAGAAACTCTAGTTAGCTAGAAAGATATTTTGAATTCAATTTAAAATCTTTTTTTGAACAGTCTGTAAAAAAATGTGAAGTTAGAGAGTCGTCGGAAGCATGTAAAGTAGCCAGTGGCAAGATCGAAAATTCGGTTTTACGGTTTTTTAACTCTCCAGAGACTGCGAAGTGGGATGGAATTTTTAAAAGTTACTTCACATACAGATATTGATGTCTGCTGAAAGAAGCTCAATCCAGGGCTGTTGAAAAGTACCAAATCAATCTGAAACTCTGTTATGGATTTTAATAATTATTTAAGTATTTTTAAAAGGATAGAATTTTTTTTTTTTAATGAATGTTTCATTTCTTTGAGTTGATTAATTTTAATCTAGTTTCTAATTTATGCATGTATTTCTCAATCTGATGGGCGGTCTGGGGGCCAATTGGCTAGTGCTCTGGCCTTTGGTATCCCAGGCTTCAGGTTTGAATCTGGAGTTGGCATGGATGTTTGTCAGTGGTTAGGAATTTATTTTAAGGTGTAGGTTCCGGTCTATTTAGCCTTCCTGTACACAAGATGACCGTCGAGCGACAACCCAAACCAAAGCAACCTAGATGATAAATATCAATAAATAAGATATCCCTTCAAAAAGTAATTGGTGATAAATAGTGATTCTCCTATTTATATTTTTCCACCTTTTCTTTTCGCTGTTTAGAAAGAACTACAATGTGCCAAGTTCATAGCTTATAAAACTCAATACATAAAACACAAGTTAATGTGGGGTTGTGGAACGATATGGGTTTCATTTTTGGTCAAATATTCACGAAGAATCAATGCAGTGTGAGCTGGCGCATTCAGTATCTTCGGTAGCAATAAGACGTCAAATTTCACACAGATGTCAAGGATAGGGCCAGCAAACCTAAAAAAGTTGAAATTCCATAAGCCTCGGGAATTTTAAATTTAAAATGGGTCTTACTTTTTGGACACAGTAGTATGCAGAATATTGTTAAAAATCTAGTGGTAAATTTAATTCAGAATGTTTATTTTTCTTTTTGAAGGCAGGGGGAAAAAAAACCCTCGTGCATGCTCATTAACTTTCAACGGAAGCCCAAGTTTACGGGAAACTCACCTTACGCAAAGCAGACTTCCTAAATCTTTTCTAACAATAGCGTCTTTGAATGTAAACTGGCAGTTTCTGAAAAGAGCAAGTCTCTTGACTTCCGCAGTTTGATGGACAAATAAATCGAACAGAGCTTCCTGTATTTATGGAGTGCTAAGGAGGAACTAAAAATAAAAAGAAACACGCCTTTCCAAGAAGACATTTAGGGATTTTCTACATTTTTTTTTCCTTTTTCTTTTCTTGTTGTTCTTGTTGAAACTTAAGCATCTCATTTGTGTGGCTAAAACATGCATATAAATCTTTATGCTTTCTTAATATTTATATTACCAGATTGATAGAGAATGTAATGGAATCACGTCTCTACAGCCTTTCCGTTATTTGTCGTATGATGATACTGTGCATGCGCTCGTTATAAGTTTCTGATTTACCGTTGCTGTTCAAAGGGACTTTTTAAATATCTTGTTTGCTTACATCCGCTATTATCAACGGTATTTTCGAAGGCACTGCATTTCTTAATGCCTATAACAAGGGTGCCAACCTGCGGCCCGTCTTGAATATTTTTCCGGCCTGTATGCGGGCCGCACGATTTATCTTTTGAGAGAGATGTATCACACTTTTACAAAATATATTTATTTTATAATGGCCAAAGTAATGGAAAACAATGTATTAAAAAAATACATTATTTCTTCATCCATACATTCTTAAATTAACTGTCGAAATTAGGAGAAAAAAGTAATTTTTAAATAATATTCTTTTAAATAATATGATTTAAAAATAATATTCTTGTGAATATAGGACAGATAAACTATATTATGCGAACTCATGATGCGCGCATCTTGGAACATCTAATATTCTATTTCATCTAATAATAGATTCTCTGTTTCACTTTAGGTAACCTCTGAGACGCAGTGACCATCCCTAGATACGCACAGTTGATTGTTTTAAAGCAGAGCAAAATAGACTCTTAGTTGAAGTGCTCAGCGCTTTTGGTTCAACTTACACATACGAATAGGTTATTTTAGAAAATGAAACTGATCAAACACAAAACAAGCTGAAACATAACGGACGCTAACCTGTAACACCCATTACAATGCAAATATATGCAATTACCCAAATTGAGATCGATTCGTAAAAGCTAAGTGAAAGAGTAGAGAAACAAATATTTTTTAATGATTTCATTTTTATTTCGTTAATTTATATATTTTTTTATATTTCATTTTTTTGTTATCTATTTCTTTACAATGTGCATTTAGTGTCATTATTTTAGATTATCTGTGTTTACTTGCAAGAATAATAGTAACACAAAAATAATAACTCGATCAGTTTCCATTTTCATTTAAAAAAATTGTCTATAGTGGGTCTAAATTTAATAGGAGGATATATAATTTTATATGCTGTCCGCGAAGTTAGGATGCGCTTCCAAAGTGGCCCCACAAGATCATTTGGGTTGGCCACCCCTGGTCTATAACGATGACCTGGATAATCCGCTTTCTTGCGGTTCTTATAAGAATATTCTCATGTTTATGCGATTCTTCCTTTTCTGGTAAAATTTGTATTTTTATAAGCAATACTTCTACATATTCTTAGAAGCCTTCTTTTGCGTTTTATTCAATAAAATGAATAAGAAAAAAATGTTGAAATAACTAGTTAAAGGTTTTTGAAATAATGATTGTTTCTGCTGCTGTTTTCTATGATTAGATTGAATGTTGCCATCTGCTGTACTTAAAAGTAAACGTTCTGCAGTCATATCAGTTTCTGGTTCGAATCCCCGGCTGTACCATGGATGTTTATAGTGATTCGGAATCCACTTTGAACCGTGGTCCCGGTCTAATATGACCGTAGAGCGGCACATAGCTCAATCCAAACTCTTCACCCACATCATTCCCAAAGTGGAAACTCAGTGATGTATTAGTAGTATTAATAGTCCCTATTAGACCTGGGCCTGCGATTTAAAGTGGATTTCGAACCACTACACACATCAATGGCACCGCCGATTACTCAAACCTGAAACTTGTGGCACTGAAGCGTTATGTCACCAATTTATCAAAATTTGTATTAGTGTCTAATAATATAAAAAGTACATTTTCATACTTTATTCTCAAATCCAAGATTTCAATTTATTATTTGATTAATAAATTTATAATTTAATATATATCTTACCTCCTTAAACAGTTAGGAAACTAACACAAGAATAGATAAACCCTATTTACGCAGTGAAATATCTTGACTTGTGAATAGTGAAATAGGGAAACTGTTATTTCTCTCATAGTAAACTCATTTTACAAAAGTCTTCAATAATAAAACTTTCCCATCTTCAAAATGACTCGTGTAGCCCCGAGACACTCTGTTATGGGGCTTCTTGCTCATTTATTCATGGAGTAAATAAATCTGTTTCGGGCAGAATCCATGAGCAAGAAAAGAATGCTTTGTATCAGTTATATTAATAAGACGCCTTGTGTTTATTATCACTTTTGGAAGATAGCCATCGTAAAATAAAGCCACTCAATAGTTATAAGCGATATTATCACCTTTGATGGTGTTTATTAAATGTATTTTGTTGAGAATCAAATTTAATCTGTTTTGAAGGTATTTTTATTCTCTTAATCTCTGAAAATATCAAGGCAATAAAAACTTTCTGCGTAAATTACATTCAGATAGCTATTATTTTTAAATATTATTGAGTTAATCTTTATAAGTGAAAGTATAATAAAGTATAATAACGATAAAGAATCAGAAACAGATATTTTTAAATCAGCTAAATCGATGTTTTTGACTGTTACATTGTACACAAATATTAATGACTTATATAAATTAGGAGTCAAATGAGATTTGTCAGATTCTACTAGTGGGGCATGATGGCCGAGCGGTTAGAGCTTTGCCGCTCGGTACTACAGATTTCGGATTCGAGTCCTAGCAGTGCCCTGAAGATTTATGGTGATTCGGAATCCTTTTTTAAGGGTAGTCTCGATCTCATATGATCGTGCAGCGTCACAGAGATCAATAAGACTTCTTCTCCACCCATATCAATCCCACACTGTAAAGGGAAACTCAGCTCAGCAATACGTAAC